>CAUYQG010042598.1:0-54786 GCA_963574415.1 Tarsius wallacei
TCTATTCATATCTTTTGCCCTCTTTGTAATGGGACTGCTTGTTTTTTTCCTTTCTGCACATTTGCGTTTAGGTAATTTTTAAGGTCCTTTTTTGGTACCAAGATGCAATGACTTTATGAGAATTATCACACGAAGAGACAATATGTTGCTCTAATATTTCTTAACTCCATTTAAAGTCTTTGCCTTTTACTTCTTCTATCTCCCACAGTGTTCTTCCCATAGTTTGCATGAAATATTAACTGAAAAAATATTAGCTAAATTAAACATATGTACAAAGAACAAGAATATGACTACATGCATATAAGCCTCTCCAGCACTACTAAATCTTCTCAGTTCACAAGGAAGTGAAGTGATAAACTATTTGCTAATCTGATATCCCCATAGGTGATCCAGACTGTAACTACTAAAGGCAAAAGATCATATTTGCATAATTCTCACCATGCACAATTAAGACTTTGAGGCTATGTGACTTATAGCTAATGACACACTGAAAAACAACAGAGATGGTTTCTTCTGCTGGATGAGACAGAGGGCATTAAACAAAGTCACAGAGAAGAAAGCTGATGTCTGAACTAGGAGCAGAGCTCAGACCTCCAGAAGAAAGGACAAGTGTTCACACCACTATAATGCCTTTCTAGGAAAGAGCCACCAAAATACTGAGTACTGTAAGGCCTCAGACACTTATTTTCCTCCTTCATATGTTTATTTTTAGGGAAGCTTGAGTATGTCAGAAATCCACAGCTAATAATGTGATAGATTACCTGCCAATCCCAAAAGCTTCTTCTTGGAAATTTTTCCTAAATTGGGCTAATGTCTGTTTAGGAGGAGAAGAGGAAAGTAAGCGTAGACCTTTGACTGCATTACAACCCATACATAGGCCCACAACATTGGCACTGATTTGTTTACTAAAAAATAATAATGATAATGATAACACATTCTGTTGTAAGGGCCTCAGGAAAGGTCAATCTCAGAGAGAGAGAGAGAAAGAGAGAGAGAGAGAGAGAAAAGGCTCAACAAGCCATTGTCTCATATCTCTTAAATTCCACCCATAATCTCAAGGCAATAGACAGAGGGAGGAGGCAAAGTGAGGAAAACTTACTGAGTACCACCATGAGCTAGAATGCACGTGCATATCTCATTCACTCCTCAGAAAAATTGTCCAATGACTAGGTCATATATTTGGGGTTCAAACTGAAGTCTGTTTGATTTGTGATCATCTTCATTTAATTATATCATGCTGCCTTCTAGAATACTAAAAAGAAGTCAGTCCTCATCTAACATCATAGACAGGTTCTTGAAAACTGCGACTTTAAGCAAAATGTCATGCAGAAACCAATTTTACCATAGACTAATTGACATAAACAAGAGTTAAGTTCCTACAGCATATTTCTGGTCACAAAGACATCAAACTTCTAAATAAGGACCAAAACAGTTCTAATATTAAACGTTGAAACAAGTGTGAACTATATATATATTTAAGAAAGATTAATAAAATCAAGTAAGACAAGTATTTATGCAGTAATTCCAGTCCCAGCAGCTCAGGGCACCAGGCAGGAGCCAGCCCTGAACAGGACGCCATCCCATTACAAGGCACATTAACACCCACCCCCCATCACTCACACGGGAACAATCTACACACAAATTCACCTCGCATGCACATCTTTGGGATGTGGGAAGAACTCAGAGTACCCAGAGAAAATCCATGTAGACATGGGGAGAACATGAAACTCCACAGACAGTGGCTCAGTCAAGAATCTATTTTTTTATCTCACTAACATAACAAAATGACCTCAAGCATGCCTGTAGTTCAAGCTACTTGGAAGGCTGAGGTGAAAGGACTGCCTAAACCCAGCAGGTCGAGGCTGCAGTAGCTGTGAGCGTGCCACTGCACTCCAGCCTGGATGACAAGAGTGAGACTCCAACTCAAAAAAAAAAAAAAAAAGGCATCGAATGAAACGACATTATCTGAGGCTCTTCTGTCCTACCTACCAGGGACTTTGCCTTCTGATATCCTACTGTTCAAGGCAGTAGATATACATTCAGACATAGTTAAAACCTTTGGCTTCTTCCAGGGTGTGTTAATGAGCTAGGCCAGGTGCTGACTATATTACATAAGAATAGTTCATATTTATTTCAAGGCCCTTATAATCTTCATGACATGGTGAGCAATTTTCAAAAGAAAGAAGCAGTATAAGGAATATATTTTCATTTCTTCTTAGATCACAGTAATTTTTTCTCAATAGGAAACAATGTTTCAATGCAGAAAATTTACAACTACAGAAATATATACACCAAAAAAAAAAGTTATCTGTATTTCCACATACAGAAAAAGTAGTGAAGTTCACAGATTTTACAAGAGAAAGGAAGCTCTATTTGGGGAAACTCTGCCCTGTCTGGGAGAAAGATGGCACTCTGGCTTCAGTCCAGACAGGAAGAAGAGGGCAAACAGTTATGTTTCCTGGGGAACAGCTTGAGTTGAAATAACATGACATTCTGAAACTCATCTCTCACAGAAATAACGACCCCATTACCAAGTCCAATGAACTGAGCCAAGCCACACGCATGGGCAAAGAACTAAGGTTGGCAGCCAGCTGCTCAGGCACTTTCTCTTTCTCCATGAGGCATTTCCCTACTGACCATAAGAGGAGTTGAGAGGCATCTGTATAGAACTTCCACCCATTATTCCTAGAGATACATATTAATATTGCTTTGGATTTCCCTTAATGAGTCAAATTTACTTCCTCAGCTGGTAACAAGTTACCAAATGCTGTAGGAAAGTAAGTGTGAAAACAAATGCTTCCTCTTCTCACTAAATTCTAAGCTCAGGATTCTAGGCCCAAACATTGTCATTCTCTAAATAGAAAAAAAGAAAAATAAGGTTAATAAATTGCAATGTAGAATTTTACCAAGATTATATCAAAGCACAGAGTTTTAAAATAAGTATATATATTTGAATATTTGTAAGTACTACCTACTTATTAATGATGAATATCAGAGCAAGAGTCTGAAATTTTATCAGAAAATGGAAAATTATGAAAGTAATAATGTAATATTTGACATATTTTACTTTATAGGCACTATTATAAAATGCAAAGAGCCATACAAATGTAGACTATTATTATTATCTGACAGAGGACCTCTGAACTACCACAGTCCTTCCCCAGTCATCTCCCTTCTTGCTGTCAACATTAGGGAACCCATTCAAGAATAGTTACCAGGCCGGACACTGTAGCTCATGCCTATAATCTCAGCACTTTGGGAAGCCAAGGCAGAAGGATTGCTTGTGGGCAACAAAAAATAAAAAAATTTACTGGGTATAGTGGCATGTGCCTGTAGTCCCAACTACTCGGGAGGCTGAGGTGGAAAGATGGTTTAAGCCCAAGAGGTGAAGCCTGCAGAGGACCATGATCATGCCACTGTACTCCAGCCTGGGTACTAGAGTGAGACCCTAACTCAAAAAATAAAATAAGAATAGTTACCAGTATAGACTCTGATTCTGCAACAGAGCCACGTCCCTCCAAAAACTGCAGTGTGTATTCATCTCTGCTATTCAGGTCCAGCACAGAAAAGAAGATTTTTAGAAGGCATAGAAAAAGACTTTTAGGCTCCAAAAGAGAGGAGTTTAAACATGCAGTTTGCCCTGAAGGCGCATGTTCCTTTAATTGGGCTATGGTTTTCTTTCAGTGGTTCACGTTCACAGTGCTCTATCCAGTTGCCACTCAATTCTCTCAGTGCAGATCCTGCCTTCCTTCTCTCGTCATACATTTGAGAGCAGGAGGTACAAATTATTCAGGGGAAGTGTCCTCTCTGTCCTGGGAAACGACAGAGCTGAGAGAGTTAGGGCAAAGCAATGTCCCTTTCCCATCTGGCTGTGTCCATTTTATTATCCCACAACTCAGCAAAGGACTGGCAGAAGGCAGGACTGCTATGATGTCCTTTAAAGTAAAAATAAAGACATTGGATGGATATATTCCTAGGATACTTCAAAAGCCTCCAAAGATAGCCTCAAGCAGCAGCGAATGACACCATGCCAAAATCTCAGTAGAAACCATCCATTTCAGTCATTTACATCTTGAGGTCTACAATGAAGTTCTTAAGAGTCAGGCTCAAGTTGTCGCTTCTCTAAGGTAGTGATTAAATATAAGCTAATGGTAACAACTTGTTAGCCCACTCACTGGTTAGGGCTTCTGGCTGGTAAGAGTTCAAGGGGGAAATTATCAGCCTTAACACATCAACCAACTCCAAGCATTTTTTTAATGGACTTCACTATTTCTTAATATCTGAACCAGCAAAGAGCTATACAGGCCTCAGTTTCAAAATTCTTTGGGCTCAAAGCCAAAGATAGTCCATTGGAGACACAGGGCCAACTCATTTCTTTTGAAAAATTTCTAAGAAAGTTTCTGTAGGAAGAGGCTGTGTTGCCAGACTTTTCCATGCCCACTGTTCCTCCTACTTCTCAACACACTAACATTTGCTAGTCTTTCTCAATCACACCCTACTCTCAAACAACCATTGAGTGCCAAGGCTGAGTAAACAATCTAGGATTCCTATTCCCAAACACCACAAGATGAAATGGCAAAACTCAAGAGTGACAGAATGAGGATTTTAAAAGTACATTCAGACTTACTCTATGTACCAGCCCCTGGCCCTGAGCACACCTACAGACCAAAGGCATTCCAAGTGCCTACACAGAAAGAAGCCAGTACAACCAATCCAGTCCTTCCAACAAAACGCCAAGGTAAAACAAGAGATGGAATATCTAAAAGAATCCACATCTCTGAAATTGGGTGAGTCCTTCTGGGCATAGGTTCTGGGCATAGGTTTTAAAAGGGGGGCTAAAAGCCCAGGTTTATGGTTGATACAAAAATAAGAACCAAAGGAAATAGTATCATTTGGAAGATATAGGAAAATTAGTGAGACTGAAGCCACCAATTTACTTCAAAAACATTTAAGATCATCTATAGTTTTAGGAAAAACTTAAAATGGGATGTCGGCCCCTTTTCTTCAGGAGAAGGGGTATAAATAAAAGTTGGGGGGAGGGGAGAGATTAATTACACCAAGTCTCGATAAATGTCTAAATATATTTTGTGCAATGGGCATATTCATTTCTCAGCTTATGACTCTGAATAATTTAACCCTAAGAAGGAGCCCCAAAGTTCCAGGACTCAATGAACTGTGATCTGAGAAGCAGTTTGCAAGCATTTGGTCCTTCTCAGCGAGAAGGGAGAGAAGTTGAAGGTAATGAGAGATGTATTTAATAGTCCAAAATTTCTGAACAGCTGTAGGAGAGAAAGTTTGCTGCCTGGAATGGTTCTGTAAGAGCATGTCCCATGACATGCTGCAGGCTTTACTGAAAAAATAAGGTGAAAGGCTTTTCCTGATGCTTCTAGGGCTAAAACGGGAAAAGGGCCATGAGGAGAACAACTGGTGAGGCTGACCTCACATGATGAAGTCATGGAAAACGCCAGAGTCTGTCTTATTAGGCAATACAGGCACACTTAAAACTCATCATTATCATCAATAACACCACTAAAACATGCATTAAGAGACTAATTATAGGGCTTATCATAGGGAGTGAACTGAGAAAGTTACAAAGCACCAAAACTACTTGTGCTCATAAAGTTTATAATGGGGTGGAGAGAGGGAATCATCTAACTTTTAAATTAAAATAGAATATTTAAGATTAAATAAAAAAGAGAAATAAATAAAAATAACAGTATTAAACAAAGACATAAATGAGCAACATTGCACTACTTAGCATGACTTTAAAAAATGAGATGTTTAATGCCTAGAGCCAAAAAGAACAATGAGCCCATTCATCCATTAATTGCTATCTCATTATTTGGGAGCTTTGTTGACAGCACTATTGTTCACTTTAATTATTTTTGGCCTAAACTCTTTAGCCCTTATGAAAATCATTAGTAATAATGTATTTGGATTTCTCACACCTAGCTCAGGTAGTATCTTCACATACCTTTGATACTAGTCACAATCGAGGCACAAGGTCTTTCTTAAGTGAGTACATGACTACAGTCACAACAGAGCAATAAACAGGCTCTGATTCACTCCCTGCTTCTTCCCATTTGCATGTCACACTACCATGGAATCTGAAGATGTGGGTTAGATATAACTACAGCATTACAGAAGCCTAAGAAAAGGATTTATGGCAGTTTCTCACCCAAGACTTGGAAAAGGTCTTGTTCAATAGAGAAAGGCTTCAAGTTGTTAAAGAAAGATCTGCACCCAACCTCGTAACCATAATTAAAACTAATTAAAGCAGGAGAATGAGAAATAAGGCTTACTGCTATGTTGAGAACTATTACCAGAGTCCAACATTAAAATCAAAAATTGTACTTACGTAATTCCTTTATCTCAGTAGCTCTTAGATAAGCCATATAAAAGAGCTTAGTCACAGGGACTAAATTAAATTATATCCAGAAATGAACTGAATCAAAGGTCATACAATTCTTACAAGCCTGGAATGTAAGCCATTTCAGAAAAATCACCATTTGCCTTTTTCTCAAAAGTCTCTGGCAAATACATATTTTCAACTCCAAAATCTCATTTACTTACTATAATGCAAGTTCAAACTGCTATCAATCCTAAATAACCCCTAACGTGTGGTTCATTCCCATATGCCCTGTTGTCTCTGGACTTGAAGAACATTCTTCTCCAAGGTGCTGACACTGTTCCCATTCTTTCCTGTTCTAGACACCTTGCTCAGAGCCCTCAGTCTTCATGCCCTGACCACTGATACACTGTTTTCCCTGGTCTCATATTTCCAAGCTTTATGTTCTTCCTAAAAAATACTTTCCATCATTGTACTCCCTGCCTCAAAAAACCCTCAAGGATTCCCCAGTGTTCAGAAAATAAAGTTAAATTTCGTAAGGCAGTCAAAACCCTGACTAACTGAACTGAGCCCCAAATCACTTTCCAACCAAATATCTACTCAGTATAACTTGCCACTTACTCAATATGCAAGAAATACACTTTACCCACTCTGGCCTCTCTCTCTCGTCCTATGGATGGTGGATACACGCCCAGCTCAAGAGTCATACAGCTGCTTGTCAGCTTAGCTCCACCACTTAATAACCTGTATGGCCTTTGACAAATTTTGTTAACCTTAATAAGCCTTGATTTTTCCACCTGCAAAACAGAGCTAATAATAATGCATAGCTTATAAGTATACTGTGAGAATTAAATGAGATAACCCATGTAAATGCTTAGCATGGTGACCAGGAAATGGCAAGTACTCATTGTTCACTTTTTAGATTATTAAATTAAATTAATTCTGTGTAGTTTTGAGGAAAAACTCAAATTCCACCTGCAACTGGAAACCTTCTCCAAATACACCTAAGAATATCTCTTCAAACTCCTCTGCACTTTAAAAAAAATTTTCCAAACATAATTTAGCAGCAAATTGCTGTTTTTTTAAAGAAAAAACTTTTTATTTTTGTTTTCCTCTACCAAAAATTTAAGTTTCCTGAGAACACAATGTATTATTATCCTCTGTATCCCCTTCAGAATTTACCTCAGGGCTATACACATAATGGGCATTCAATTAGTACTCCCTAACTATCCCAAGCACCAAAATCTCTCTCTATTCCAAGCTCATCTACACAATTTTTATAAACTATTTATTTGGAACTTATAAACACCTTATATTGTCACTTAAATTTGGGGTGATAAATTTCCTTTTTTTTTTTTTTTTTTAGAAAGGAGGATTTATTGAGAGGACAAAAAAGCTCCCACAGTGGGAGGGGACCTGAAGGGGTTGCCCAATAAATTTCAAATCTAGCCAAGCACCTCAAAGAACATGAGTCCTATTTTATATCTGCTTATCTTCCACAGAGACTCCACTCCTATGAGTCTCATCCCAGCTGCAAATCAAAAGGCCTTGGGAGCTTTTTAAAAAATATTAATTCCCAGCCCCCACTCCCAGAGGTTCTGATTTAACTGGCTTGTGATGGGACCTGGTGATTCTATTACGCAGCAAGAGTTGAGAAGTAACTCATCACCAAACACAAATTTAAGTCAACCAATTCTTGCTGGTTTATTGATTGGCAAGCTTGTGGACTGTAAGGAAGCGTTCCAGTCTTCCTTTCTCTTAGTTTCTCTAAACTTTCCTTTACACGAGCTTTACCCAAATTCCTACTGTTCTCTTTCCTGATTCTGCCTAGTCTGCTAGCTTACAAATCAGACAGAACTGCCACATAAGCACAACTTCCCAAAGACTGAAAATGCTATTTGCTGAGCATAACTTCATCATGTCCAAATTATTCTCAGTGATATACACTCTGCTATTCTTTAGATGCTCCACTTCACATGGAGTGTCACCATAGCACCGACAGAGAGACTGTGACATCTATGCAATATAGACCTATTTCAAGCCTGTCTAAGAATGTACTTGGAAAGAATCTTGTTATAATTCAGGCTTGGCTATAATGTGGCTGTACAGAATATACAGTGACAAGAAAATGATTTCAGTGGTCCAAGATCTAAAGAGGCCCTGGACTAGGCAGAGCGAGGCACAGCACAGGGCAGAGGAGTTAAATGGACATCTGTGTACAGAACTGTGAAGTCGACCCTGCTGCAGCTCAGTCCCCAAAGTAGACATGTATCTTCACCTCACCTGCAAGCAGAACACTGGGGGATTCTTCCCCAGAGAAACCAAATGGCCCCAGCAAAAGACCCACTGGCACTGGCATTTATGGGTACCCCAACTAAACAGTTCACTCCCTGCCTGGATTCCCACGGTGAAGTACACATTCATTCATGTACACCCATGCCCACACCCCTCCCACTCAACGGCTTAGGGTTTCATTCCTGTGGCTGAAGAGACAGCCCAACTCACTAAACATTTGAGGAAAGTCTCAAACATGAAAGATAGAAATCAAACAAGTGGAAAAATCAGAGGCAATCTAAGGAGACGAAAAACTTACAAATAACATTAACAACACTGTCATGTACTGTTTTATGAACATTTTATACTTTTTTGTAAATGTAGATTTATATTTGATCCTTGTAATAAGGTACCATCAAATAATTCCATTTTATAGATGAGGTTATTAAGGCCCATATAAGTTAGATACTTTATCTAAGGTTCTAAGATAGGACACAGAGTCAGGATTCAAAGTACAGAAATCTCAGCCGGGCTCGGTGGCTCAGCCTATAATCCCGTGCCTTTGGGAGGCTGAGGTGAGTGGATTGTCTGAGCCCGTGGGTTTGAGACCCGCCTAGGCAACTTGGTGAGACCTCATCTCTACAATAAATCAAAAATCAGCCGGGCGTGGTAGCGCATGCCTGTAATTCCGGCTACTCAGAAGGCTGAGGTGGAAGGATCACCAGAGCCCAGCAGGTCGAGGCTGCGGTGGCCAGGAGCGGCCACTGCACTCCAGTCTGGGTGACAGAGTAAGACTCCAACTCAAAAAAAAAAAAACCAAAGTACAGAAATGTGAAGAGAAAGACAAAAATCACCTCAGGACTTGCAATATCTAATTAGCAGACGTTCCAAAAATGAGAAAAAAAGAAAAAGAATGGAGGAACTTATAAAAGAAAGAGTGTAATAAGATATTTTGAAATTAAAGATGAATGAAATGGATCTACTATTCTAACAAATGAAAAAAGACTGCATGATTATTCTAAAATTGCTGAAAACTGAGGATAGAAATAAAGTCCTAAGAGAGAGGGGAAAAACCAAATCAGACCACATGCACTTACATACATTAATAAAAGCATAATAAAAGAACACAATTACTGGTAAAAGTTCATCTAAAGCAGCATTCACCTTTACCAGATCTCCCAAAGTTATCAATTCTAAAATTAGTGAGTGGACAGCAACTATTCTGTCAAATATATTCACTTGTCACTGCAGCAACAAAAAAAAAGAAAAACAAGTCTATTAGTCAGTTTGTCTACCAAGCCCCTAGACTGTGTAAATGGTAGGGCAGGTAGAGCTCCTAGAACAGGCAGGGTACAGTGTCTCATACCTGTAATCCCAGCACTTTGGGAAGCCAAGGTGGGTGGATTGCTTGAGCCCAGGAGTTCAAGACCAGCCTGGATAACATAGTAAGACATATATATAAATTAGTCAGGCATGGTAGCATGTGCCTGTAGTCCCAGCTACTCGAGAGGATGAGACAGAGGGACTGCTTGAGCCCAGGAGGTTGAGGCTGCAGTGAGCCATGATTGTGCCACTGCACAATGTGCCTGGGTGACAGAGTGAAACTCTGACTCAAAAAAAAAAAAGGACTTGAGTCCTTGAAAAAAAACTGAAGAATTCACTAAAAGCAAATGCTCAGTTCCTATACTTTTTAGTAGTATCCTAGATTATTAGATAGAATATGTAAACTATCTCTCATATCCTTAAATACAAGACAGAGAAAGGTGGAAGGGTAGAAAACATGAATCCTTAAAGAAAACATTAAATTCCAGAGCACATTGTCCTTTGAAATGTAGGGAAGTTACTCCACTATACTTTGAAAGTAAATTATGAAAGGGAGAGAGAAGTCACTCGACACTTCCCTGACTTCTGAGAGCACTTCCCTGTCATCACACCAGTATGTCCTGGCCTCCAAGGTCTAAGTCACTCCAGATTCTGGATGGTGCATCCCACTCCTCATTGACCAGCTTGAGGGCAGCAAAGCCCACTGTCCAATTCAGGGTTCATGTTCAATCATATTCAATTAATGTGTACATGGAAAATCTTCTCATGTAATAAACAGCCAAGAATATTTACTGAGCATCTGTGGTAGACAAGATAAACATGGCCTCTCTTCTCAAGGAGCTAAAAGTATAGAAAGAGAGAGAAAACAAACAAAGAATCCAATAAACAAGTATATAAACAAATATTTCATCACAGCTGGGGATAAGTACTGGACCATGAAAGAAATGAACAGTGTCGGGTGACAGAGAATATCGGACTGAGGTTTAGGGAGTGGGAAAACTGAGATAGATAGAATCACTGAAAAGGACATTTTGGGAGGAATCTGAAGGTTGAAATGAAGTAGCCAAAGAAAGACTGCTCCAGATAGTGGAAGAGTATATATAAAGGATCAGAAACAGGGAAAAGCTTAGTATGTTCTAGGAACAGCAAAGAGAATGTGGATGAAGGACAACAGGAGTTTGGAGAGACAGGCAGTGACAGGTCGCACAGGATCATGCAGGGTCAAGACCTACGCACTGCAGACCAATCATCTATGTTGAGGCTGGTTAATGGCTATCTTCCTGGGCATATTATCAGCCTTGGACCTTGTTTTGTAATTCCTTTTTCAAAGTTTTTATCTAAAATTTGTCCAGAAACAGAAAAGGTTTTCATATCAAATCTTCTCACATCACATAAAAAGTAAAGTATCACGTGACATAATCAGAATTTTTAAAGCTTGGAATGTGCTAAAATCAACAGATCTAAATAAATCCTCCTTTGGCTTTTGGGGTAGAATCCTATCTCTTTCGCTTCTTTGCTCATCATTGAACCTACTGTTCTAGTCCTATTTTCAACCCTCCAAATACCCCAGACCTTTTCATGCCCTACACTCTTGCAAAGATTGTTCTGTTTGCCTGGTTCTCCTTCTTCACCTGGTTACCTTTTATTTGTGCTCCAAGCTTTAACAAAGGTACCAAATTCTCCAGGAATGCTTTTCTGATCCTCTCCATGCCCTCTTCCATTGCGGGTGAGGGGTAAGTGTCCCTCCTTGTGATTGTGGAACATCTTGAGTGCATTTCTATCACAGCTCTTACTTTACTATATTGGTGATCTCTGTTTATGTATGTCTGTCTTACTAGACTGTACTTGAGTCCAAAAACAGCATCTTAGTCTAGAACTGTATTTTGGAAACAGCATTGAGCAAAGTGCTGAATGTTTAGTGGATACTCAAGGTTTACTGAATGTACAACATGAAAAACCTCTGATTTCACAGCTGGAGTGGGGAAGGGTGAAAGGTGGGATTTGGGCTGATCACAGTTCAAGAAGAGCCAACCAAAGTTAAGGCTATGTTAACAGAAGTGCAAAACATGGACCACGCAGAGACTGTTCAGTTCAATTATTAAAGCCAAGATTTAAATGTGTCTTGACGCAGAAAAGGTGTTGAAAACAGGGAGAGGTTTAGAAACAATGACGTTTCAGAAATTGCTGACAAAACTAGTCTATGAGTACTTGTATGCCTAGTAAATTGCATCATACACCAGGTCAATACTTGATTTAGGTTTCTCAGATGTGTTAAATGAAGATGTAGGAGTTTGGTCTGATGTGACTGAGCTGAGGTACAAGGAAGCTGTTTTCTTCCCCACTGGCCATGTTCAAACAGAGGCTGGAACAACCTAGGGGGTTCTGTGGTTCTTGTTTATTAAACCAAGTGATTTCTCAGGTCCCAGGAAGGAAGCCCCAGGATTTAGAGAGGCTATACTAGAATATCCGCAAACACAGAGGTGTGTGAGCAAAAACATCATTTTTGTAGACCATTGTCAGTTTTGTTCATTAGATGCCCCATCAGTGTTTTCTTGGTTTCTCTACACAGCTTGGATACTTGAAAGCAAAATGAACTGACAGTTCCATTTTCTTCCTGAGTTTTAAAATGTGCCTATAAAAACTACTTCTGTAATCTCTTCAGGGGTCTCTCTGCCCTTTGTTCCCTCTCTCGCTCATCATCATCATCATCATCAACATCCACTCTTTTATCTGAATCCAAAAACTGAGGGTCGACGTCATCATCTGCCTTGAAATGCAGGTCACCTGAACTAAGGATGAGAAGGGACAGTTACAGACGCAATCACCGTGGAGCCTGGTTAATGCAGTCCAGGGAAAATCTATGTGTCCACCCTCTTCAGAGTCCCTTTTCAGATCTAATTCACCCTTGGGAGGTGCACTGCCGTATCCTCTTTCCCTCCCATCCCCAAGCACTCTTCCAGCAGCCACCTCTCCTACAGAGGTATGTCACTGCAATGAAACTGTTGCTCGAACGTGTCTCCCCCACCAGCCTGAGGTTCCTTGGAAGCTGGAACTGTGCTTTATTCACCTTCTATCCCCGGATAAATCACTTGAGGGGCAAGATAACCTGGGAATGTGAACATGCATTTTGGAGTCGGGGCCGAATTAGAGTTCAGACTCTGCCATGGCCAAGTTGGGTATCCTTGAAGGAATTAGTCTATTTAAAGTCCTATTTTTCAGCCAGGCTCGGTGGCTCAGCCTGTAATCCCACGCCTTTGGGAGGCTGAGGTGAGTGGATTGCCTAAGCCCGTGGGTTCGAGACCCGCCTGGGCAAGCGAAACCTCATCTCTACAATAAATCAAACAATCAGCTGGGCGTGGTAGCACACGCCTGTAGTTCCAGCTACTTGGAAGGCTGAGGCGGAAGGATCGCCGGAGCCCAGCAGGTCGAGGCTGCGGTGGCCGGGAACAGCCACTGCACTCCAGTCTGGGTGACAGAGTGAGACTCCAACTCAAAAAATTAAATAAAATAATATAAAGTCCTATTTTTCTAAACTGTGAAATTAAGACAAAAGTAATAATTGTGCCATAGGATTACTGGAGAATTAAATGAGATTTATGTGATTTTTATTAATGACGAGCTCCTTAAACATCTGCTTAAAATAACAGACACAAGGAATTGTAGATAAATGTGTGGTTATCATGGTTTAATAACATCCATTTATGTTTTAAAGTACTGACTTAGAGTTATCATATGCAAAGCATTATGCTATCCTCTGTAGGTAATAATGTGCTTACAAAAAAACAAACAAACCACTTTTTCCAGGAATTTATCATAATCTAATATGGACATAGGTAAGCAATATACATAGGTACCTATAAAGCAAGGCAAACACCAAGGTGGACTAAAGAATATAAATGTGCAGAAATTCAGCAGAAGGAGAAAACACTTTTGCTTGGAATGTTCAGGAAGGAGATAACAAGTGAACTGGACTCAATTACAAAGAGGACCTTGATAGGCATTAGAAAGGAATATAAGCCTTCTAGGAAGAGGGGACATTGAGACAGAGACATAAATACGAAATCATGCACCATAGGTTAGGAAAGAAAACTCATGGGAGATACATAGAGACAGGCATCAGAATGTGGAACAGAATTTCTAACCTTTAAACCACTGTTGCCTATGGCAAGTCATTATTTCTCCTACATTCTCCTGAAAGTCTAAAGGATACAGCTGCAATCTCCATTCCAGTCATACGTATTCCCAAAACAATCTAATTTTATCTATCATCTTTAAATGGAAAGTTATATTATTAGGCTACTGTTTTACTATTAGTCGTGGAAATAATGACCTGAATTAAGAGTGTCAATGAAAAGATCGACAATAAAAGACCAACTATACATTTATGGAGACTGATCAGAGGTGAGAGGTGAGGAGTAAAGACAAAGGGTTCTCAGAGGTTCATGTCTATGTGAGAAACAAATGGTGAGCCCATTAAATAAATGATGAATGTTAAAAGAAAAGGGTCCTTGGGAGGGAGTGGTAGAGGAAAGACAATAAGTTTGGTTTCAGACTTACAAGTTCTATCATACAAGTATAAACTCATCACCTCTACTGGAAAGTCAACTCAAATTACCTTCCCTCTGGAGTGTGAGTAGCCTATCTTTGGCCTATTAAGGACATAGTTAAGTACATTTGTTCTACTGTAGTTGAGATGGCTCAGAATTGACCCACGTTCAGGAAAAAGAAATGCTTCTGTCCAAATGCTCTGAGGCCTGAAACCCCTCAGAGCATTAAAAGGGACTGGATTTCATTGCATCAGATGGAAATCCCTCTCAGATCAAGCAGTGGTCACAAGGATGTGGGATGGATCAAGAGGATATATGTATGAATGTATATATAACCCACATATTTTTCACATACTTCCAAATTGCATTGTTTATGCAGCTGTTCACAACCTCAGCTTCTCTGTTTATTTTTGTCCTTAGAGGAAACAGAGAAGAGAGTCCTGCCTATTAGGCACAGAGAGATCAAAGAGTCTCCTAGCCAGTCTGAGAGAGTGCTCCATTCAATCTTTCCATCTGAGGAAAGATCAAAACAAGACTGATGCCCTCAGAACGGTTTTTCCACCAGGAAGCTTGCAATGGCACCTGTTGGAATCCTCCTTTCACTGCTCACACCAAATGGATTGGCATTTTGTTTTCCTGAGAATGAAATGTAAAATAACAGCGACACTCTCGGAAAAGAAAAGTATTTCCCACCAGTTTAGTAAGACTACATTATTCTCACAGAGCAGGTAACATCACTGTTGTTTTAGGAACCCAGTGGGAGGGGGAACAAAGCCCAGAAAGGTCAACTGACAAACTGAAGGTTATCCAGCAATTTGTAAGTGGGCTTAGGAAGTAAACAGATGGCAAACACTTGCTTTCTCTCTTGGGCTAAGGAAAAAAAAAAAAACTGACACCCTCTCTCTGTGTTTTCTTTCTCCGTCTCTGCTATGTGTCACCCTATTAATTGGTTCTAATCACCTGAAGCAAGGTGATTAAATGTCACTCTAGAGAGACGTTGATTCCCAGCACCATTTTGGTTGGCACATGGGACAGGCATGCCCTTGTAACCTGTGAATGGAGCATTGTTCACCCCATCACCCTGCGGCCTCCCTCGCTGCCCTCTCCAAGTTGACTGGGGTTTTCTCCAAGATGTGGCAATGGCAATCAGAACTGTAACAAAAATGGCTATGAGGCAGTATGTGTGGCTGTGGGTCTCAATAGTGACCCTTTTGGATATTTCAGGGCAAAATGGATATTGGATTATCTTTTATGGAATCTTTGATCAAATCATTATTCAGAGAAGTTTTCTTGTGCACGACCCCAGACTTTGTTTGTTGCTATCCTTATACCTACTGACCTTTCTGTGACTTCAGAAAAGTATAAGATGTCATCTGATCCAAACTCCAGCTGCAATGGAAGCAACCAAAGACCTGTTTCTCAGCAAGAAACAGGGTGGAGGCTAAGTTACTACTTTCCCGTCCAAGCACTGGCAATTCCACATAGAATCTACAGCAGGAAACGCCAGTCAGTTGTCTGGTAAGCATACAATGGACAGTCAGATGAGGAAGTAGAGTATGCCTGGCACCACTGCCACTGGCCAGAGAGACACTCCCAGAGTACGTGAGTGGTGAGGGTGGCCCAAGGCAGTAGGACATGTTGAGAAGTGGTGGTCTAAGATCAAAAGCTGCTTCTCTTGAAGGCTGAAAAACCAGTGGTGGCCTCCTGGAGAAACTGAGAATAACATCCAAAGAGGGATCCAGATTTCACATAAGCCTTTAAATATGACCCAATGTGGATCACCCAATTCCCATGGTAAAAATTAAGGTTGCAACCCTGCCCCCCCCCAATATCCACTTCTGTTTCTTCCACTACGTATTTTGTAGGCAAGAAGGAGTGGAAAGGAAGAAATAATATTTAAGTAAATGACTGACAGTGACCACCATTACAAACAGCTAACTCCTGACTGAGAAATTTAGAGTGGCTAAAAAAAACCCTTGAGCTCCATAAAGCAGCAGAGCTGCAGGTGAAGCCATTTCAAAACAAGGACAGCTGTGCCTTCCTCCAAGGACACCAATAGCATTCCACCTTGATCTCATGACATGCCAATTTCTCCAAGTATATATTTGCATACAGAAGTGATTTACAAATGCTACTCTCCTTCCCTGAACAACTTCTTCATTGTGTAGTGTTTGGCTCCTCAATTGACCTGAATTACTTCCTTCCTGGAATGTCTTATCTTCTGATAGACTTTAAGCTCCTTGAGGACAAAGACTTGACTCATAGGGTTTTTGTCACTGTTGTTTGTTTGTTTTGAATCTCCCTCATTGTCTACAATGGTATCTTCCATGCTTTAGGCATTCAATTAGCAGTTGTTGATTCAGTGATTAACTGATTTCTCCTTTAAAGGATCTGCTGGGAACCTGAGACTAAGGGAGTTAACCAACCAGTTAACTCTCTGGCCACTGAAGTCTTCTCAGTATGTACAAACATAGTGAAATGATTGCTTTAACTTCTGAAATATTAAGTCTCATAAAGGCCAGGAGTGATGGTTCATACCTGTAATTCCAGCATTTTGGGGGCCAAGGCAGGAGGACTGCTTGTAGCTAGGCAACATAGCAAGATCTCATCTCCAAAAATTAGCCAGGTGTGGTGGTACGTGCCTATAGTTCCAGCTACTCAGGAGGCAGAGGTGGAAGGATCACCTGAGCCCAGGCAATCCAGGCTGGAGTGAGCTGTGATCATGCTACTGCACTCCAGACTGAGTGAGGCCTCGATTCAAAAAAATAAATTTAAACAAAGTATTTCCATAAATTGCTCATTTTTCTCTTTATAAAACCACATACATGAAAGGACATCATTATTAATCCTTTTAAACAGATGGAGAAATTATGACATTTCAATATTAAATGGCCTGCCTAGTCATCCACCGACTTTTATATTCATTCACTCATTCATTCAGGCAGCTGTTGAATGCTTACCATGTCTATTCTAGCATGGTACCCCTAATAGGTTACACACATATTTGCTCATTGAATTGCCAGGACAATCCTGTGTAGTATTAGCATACTTTTGCTGGGACAAGGAAACAAACTCTCAGAGTGTCTAAGTAATTTGCCGGAGCTAACATGCTAAGAAGTGAGGGACTAAGACTTCAAGACAGGTCTGTGGCTTCAAAGGTCTAGGCTTCTACCAAAGAAACCCTGGGACACAAAGCCAGGACCGAAAAATCAAGTTACATGCTTCTGGAGCAGTAGACATTTCACATCATCCCACACTACAATTATTTATATTTGTTCATACACTTCTATGTAAAAATATTTATGTCTTTTGCATATATTTTTTCTTTTAAAAAACATTGTTAACCACATATGATAAAAATTTGCCTTTATTTCTTTAAACGCTTGATCCACTTATCACAAGCCTTATCTACAAAGTGCCCTGGCTAATTTTGGCCAAATGGATCAACCTTGCATTTACCACTGTGTATAAACGTCTAAAATATTTTTTAATAATTTAAAGAAATAAATCCACTATATTGTAACCTTCTTTTCAATCTCTCTGGTCTCCTCCAGGACCCACTATCAGCCATTATCCAACTTCCTCATAAATGTCAATCTCGCTATACTTTCCCTTAAGCCTCCCCCTAAAACAACAACAAAAAAAGATGCTCAAGTCTCTGTCATATTAAAAACATGCTTTCTTGACTTAATTCCATCTCTACCAATTTCTCTCTTTCCTACCTTAGCCAAGTTTCTTGCAAGACTATATTATTTCCACTTTCTTATTTCCCATTGACTCCTAAAGTTACTGCAATGTTGGTTTTGTCTCAATCACTCCAATAAAATTGATTTGTCAAGGTCATCAAGAGCCATTTCTACATTCAGACTACGTCTCTAAGTGTGGAGCATGAATTTGCACTCCTAACAAGCTCCCAGATACTGCTTGCATTGCTGCCCATGGGCCATACTTTAAGTAGCACTGCTCTGAACACTTTTCAGTCTTTATCCAATTGGATTCCTCAATTGCACTTAACACCATTAATCACTCATTCCTTCTGGAACTCTCCTCTTGACACTCTTTTCTGATTTTTCTTTTGTCTCTCTTAGTAGGGTTTTGCTGAGACTCCTAATTCTCTCCCATTTGTTGAATGCTAGCATTTCCCAGGCTTCATCTTTGGCCCACTCCTCCCACTGCCCTGGGTCATTATCTCTTGCCTGGATGACAGCAAGAGCCTCTTAGTGGGCCTCTTGCCTTTAGTCTTGTCCCTGTCAAAGTCATCCTCCACAATGATTCTCCCCAAACCCAAATCCAATTGTTATTCCCTTGTTTAAGCCCATTCAGTGATTTCCCAAAGCATACAGAATAAAATTGCCATAGCATGGGCCCTATCCTTTCCAATTCCACCTCTCAACATTTCCTTTTTATACTTTACATTCTATTAATATTGGCCTGCTCTTAGTTCCCAGACATATACTATCTGTTTCCAGGCATTTTATCTTTGGTCACATTTTCCCCTCTTCTCAGACTGTCGCCAGTCTCACCTCAGAAGTCTCATTCCCCTGGCTAATTCTCATTCAACCTTTAAGATTCAGCTCTGGTTTTCTCATCCAGAAAAACTTTCCTAGCCTCTTCCCACTGCCTCCTCCACAGACTGGGCAAAATCCCTTTCCTTTGTACTCCCACAGTGTCTCCATGTCCATTCCCTTTTTCACAGCCCTCTACAGGCTATTTACAAAGACTCCTAATATGCTTGTATCCCTTTACTACTCAGTAAACTCTTTGAGAGGATAATTCATCATTATAGCTGCTCCCTCAACCTGGCAAAGAGTAGGCCCTCACTGAATGTTTTTGAAGTTGACTTAAACATCTGCTTCTCCTCTATCCAATGATGGTGCTTACTACATGAGCAATTATACCCTTTGGCTCTTAAGGTCTATGGTTCTCAACAAAAAACCAACTCTCTAGATTCAAGAGAAGCAGCACCTGGTTTAAAGCCAGATCACATGTCATCCCACTTTGCCCCTCTGGTCAATCTGAAGGTCTTCCCATGAGAACAGTAATCCAAATAATAAGCTGTCTAATTAAATACAGTCCCAGAGAGTTGAAGCACTGTATGTTATGAATACAATACTCTACCAATGAGTTAATCTACTGGGCAGACCTGAGTGGATCTGTAGACCACCATACATGCAGTCTGTTATGATGTTTCTTAAACAACTATTGAGAAAGAGTGGTTATTCTTTTTCCCTTTCTGGAAATATCCCTAGAGTTGAATTGTGATCCCACAATGATAGCTTAAGGAGGTAAAAAATACAGCATGATTCTTCTCTGAGCCACGGTATTATAAAGGACCAAAACACAGTTATCCTCAGCCTTTTGAGGCCAAGCAAACACATAGCTATATAATAGTCCCCCTTCTTTCACTATCCTGTCACAGCTAGTTTGTTCTCTTAAGCTTTCATAAAGCCAACTATTAGAATTGAAATCAAACTCAGCTTCTACCAATGGTGCTAAACTGTGTTCTACACAAAGTGAACTAACACAGTTCCTGACCTCCCATGCAGAATTTTGATAAATTTAGTTAACCAAATGACAGGTTAACCAGAATAAAAAATACTCAAACATGGGGCTCTAAAACTTCAGTGGGAACAGAAATGAGAGTTTTTTCTTTTTTTAGTTCACCTGTTACAACTATTCTAATGCTTTGCTGTGAATGGTGAACGTTTAAACTCTCAATTAAATTTACTTCAGCAAACATTTATTGAGCAATTGCTTGGAACAGGCAAATATTCATACCTAATTATATTTAGTGTTTTCCTAAGTTTCCTATTTCATATTTAAGGATCTTCAAGTACTTCACCAATGAGCACAATATCTCTGATCGAAAACAGAAAAATAGTTCAAAAGAAGGGAAATAACTTACCCATGCCACTCTAAGGGCTCATTACAAAATTAGAAGTAAATTCTGTACATCAAATGAACCTCTATTCCTGGTAAAATATAAAGCCTTAACTTCATCAAGAGACATAGATAATATCATGACTCTCCAGGGCATCAATGATGACAAGAAAAAGAAAAATCTAAGGTAAGAATTTATGAAGCAACACTAAGCCCAGAACTACAAAAACACACAACTCACCATAAAAGTCAGCACCGTGCTTCCACTATACAAGTATTAGGTTGAGTTTAATGAATTCTGCAACATTATATAAAGACTAGTGATAAAAATAATTACCCTGAAGGTCACGAGAGCCTTAGCCATCAAAAAATATTCATCTGCATTTATTATGGCATTCAGGAAAAGGAATTTTAGAAATGTTTTGCTATCGCTTCTCAGTCTTTTGGCTAAGATCAAATGTAGAAATGTTCTGCTTCTGCTAGATCATTCCTCAGCCTGTCTGCTCATCCTGCAAGTCTCAGCTCAGAGGTTGCCTTCCCTGCGCCCTCCCTAATTGCTACACCAAGTCTCAGTCAAGGCGAGGTGCCCCTCAACACATCCATCTGCCTCCATCAAAGAATTTGTCATGGCTTTGTACTGGTAACTGTGTATTTACTCGTCTGTATCTACCACAAGCACCAGGGCAGGGGCTTTGATGCTCATATGCTCCCCATCTCTCCAGTCCTAGTGCAGTGCCTGAGGAGTAAGAACTCCAAAATTTTTTAATAAAATAAACTCCAATTGAAACAACAAGTACTATTAACTTTTCTTTGTTTTAATCAAAAAGTTTAGTGTGGACCATTGTATCATTTAAGGATTAAATTTAGCTCACTAAGGTTTTAATGTAAATATTATACATTTTTTATAAACTTGCTTAAATCCAGTTTTGTATAAAATCCAAAAAAAAAAAAAAACCAAACACAGCCACCTATACAATTTCCTGTGCACAAAAAGAAGCAGGCAAGCTCATTAATGATTTTATTTCCAAATGCATCAGCACTCTTAATGCTATAAACATTTGTAGAGCATTTTCCAATATCTACTAGCACAGGCCACATTCTTTCATGAAAATACGCTAATACCAGTTATGTGAGTTTGGTGACTTAATTCTTTTTGTCTTAGTGCCTTTCATCTCTGAAAGTTTTAAAAGGTTTTGTCATTATTCTTATCATCAACTTTATGGAACTCTAAGGTGGCAAGAACTACTCTGCCTCTACTTTCTGGAAGCATATTTATGTGCACCAACAGGGTGTTAAATGCCACAAACTGGATGCATTCCTTCCGGTAATTCTACCAGTCTTTCTTCTGGGGCATCGTGGGGCTAAGGGTTCAGGAGTTCTGGTCTTAGGAGACACAGTCATTGTCTACAACTGCAAGTTCAAATCCCATGTCCTGTAGCTCTCAGTGTCCTCATCAAATTCCAGCATATTCTGTTACTCCAGTTTCTTTTTCATGTCTAAACTGTTGTGAAGAGTTGCTATGCACTGTTTAACAGCTGCCATCTCAGCCCTGTCCCCCCATCCAAATGGGTTACACTTTAGTCTTGTAGATTAACTTGAAATGAACCGTTATCCTCATGATGAAGTATAATCAACATGAATTTAAGAGAATTTAAAAAAAATAAAAAAGCAGACACTACTATCTACAAATGAGGCCTTAAATTTAAGAAGTCTCAAGCTGGAACAGATCATTCCGTATTATATAGTCTATTAGCTAAGTATGACAAGCTACATATTATAAATACTTAGACCAAAAAAAAAGTGGGTAGGGGAGGAGCACAACTGCAGGTGTGGGGCCAGGGTGCTCCCTAGACAGGAGAAAGCTCAACTGTGAGGAGAAAGCAGAGAGGCATAAAGTAAGAGGAAACATTGCCTACAGTAAGAAAAGTTATGTAAAGAAGCACCAAACAGTTAACAAGCTTCAAAACAACACTGTTTTTAGCACCTACTAAGGGCCAAAATGCTTTTACAAGGGGCATGAAAGTGAAGAAGGCACAATTCTTGCCTGAAGGAAGTTCAGAGCCCACAGGAGAAACAGTCACTATAGTAAATTAAACAACCCAGTGCTGCCAGAGCACAGAATCAAGAAGGCAGCTGGGGTATGAGTCCAGAGATCACTATTACCTCTAGCTTCTTGCAGACTGTGTTCCTTGGCTTTCTGATGTAGAAACACAAAGAAACATCTAAGATTCTCTCTTTAAGAGATGGAATGTTTTGTCCACAGAAGATTAAGAAGATTGAGCTAATTCAATCTCTACAGCAAGCCCAGGAGCACACATGTTATTATACCTGCTTCACAGTGGAAGAGAGAAACTGTCCAAGTCACCTGCCAGAAGCAGCCTGCCTAAGTCACCAAGCCAGAAGCAGACCTGGAAGCTCAATCTGTGCCATCTAGCTCCAAGTTCTACTGCATTCCAATACCATAGTCTTAAAACAAATTTTAAGCATTCAGAGATGCTTCTTATGGAGAAGAAAGTCAAAGCCCACTCCCGGGCAGATGCAGTGCAGACCAGCTCTGAGGGATTAGAGAAGTGCATTTCTTCCATGCTGAACCATGGTTATTTCAGGATGGGGCAGAGGGAGAGAGGGCTGGACATGGCGCTGGGGTGGGGGGGGGGGGGGGCGGTGAGACCGGGAGGCCCGGGGGAGATTCCAAGAGCATGAAAAACCTCACACCCAACCTAAATGCACAGAACTCACTGCCCACTAACCCAGGCTAATCCAAATGACCTCATTAAGATCTCTCTTGCAAAGCTGCCGCTTCCTTTAGAGGGAAAGCCCCAGGACAGTTTATGGAGAAGCTGTCAGAGAGAGGCCTGTGCCATTATTTGTTGACACAACAGTAGGGTCCTTCAAGTTTAGTGCTGGTCTTCAAACACCACTGGCAACAACTGAGCTGTAAGACAATGGAAATATTGTCAATGCCAGAAACCATGCTATGGGAACTAAATAAAATCTCTCTAGACTCAGCACAGTCAACAGGGTGGAGAAAAGCATTTTTAGAAATCAAATCTCAAACTGTCATTATAGATTTTATTAGTGATTTTGTTTTTTAATCATATTTTAAAATTTAAATTAAGACGCACTGAAGCAAAAAATGAAAAGGAACTCATGGCTTATAATATTATGAAAAGGAACTCATGGCTTATAATAAAACATAGATTCATATAGCTTTTTTTTTTTTGAGTCGCAGTCTCACTCCATCACCCAGGATAGAGTACAGTGGCATGAACATGCTCATGGCAACCTAGAACCTCCTGGGCTCAGGCAATCCATCCACCTCAGCATCCCAAGAACTAGGACTACAGGTACATGCCACCATGCCCAGCTATTTTTTTAATAATTATTTTATTTTTTTGTAGAGACAAGGTCTCCTATGTTGCCCAGGCTGACCTCGAACTCCTGGGCTCCAGCAATCTGCCCACCTGGGCCTCTCAAAGTGCTGGGATTATAGGCATGAGTTACTGTGCCCAACCATATAGCTGTTTTAGAGAAGTTGTATTTAAAAAGCATAACGGGCTTCAGTGTGATCTTACTTAAGCAATTCCATTACTCTGTGGTTTGGTTTCCTTTCCAGTCAAAAAAAACCCAAAAAACAAAAGCTGAGTGGACTGTAGATTCTTGCCTGTCCCAAATCTCTGTGCCTTTGCAAAAGGTTTTTTAAGATCTTTTCAAAAGGTTTTTTAAGATCTTTTTAATCTAAAAAGGTTTCAAAAGGTTTTTTAAGATCTTTCAAAAGGTTTTTTAAGATCTTTTTAATCTAAAAAATGTTAAGAAATCAAAATTTCTTTTTCAGTCTACAACTAACTGTGAGCAGGGTAAAGACCATCTTGCCTATATAATGTAATATTTTCTGTAGCTCTGGATGAAAAAGCTTATTTAATATTTAATTTAGAGAAGAAAGTACTTCACATTCTAAAATTATTTAATACTTTAACATTTGTTTTGTTAAAATATTTATAAAACCATTACTGTTAAATTGAGAAGACTTATTTTCCAATGAATTTTACAATAAATGCCTTGATTTGCTTTAGAAATTAAAATAAATCACTGTTGAACTCTGGGAGAAAAAATAGCCAGAAAAGCAACTAAAACTTATTTGATAGGCAGTGTGTGACCCAAAATAAAAACTACATCGATTAGTTCAAGGCAAAGATATTATAATTTTCATTAAACGATAGAAGTATTCTTCTCCTGGAAAAACCATTTCATTCAGCTATGTAAGAACTTTATGGCTCCAGAAAAAAAAAAGATGTTCCAATCACTCTAGGGATAGTTTTATATGACCTAAAAATAAAGAATTAGATAAGGAAAATCAAACCAGTAATAAAAGAAAACCAGAAAATATTTTAAATTAAATGTTTATATTTTTAAAAATATTGCTGAGGATCTACTCTATACCCAGCACCAAACTTTTTAAAACAGGAAATTCTTGAGACCAAGCTCCAAATTAGACAACATGGTCTGGTTTTATCTTCTGCTAATATATATATATATATATATATTTTTTTTTTTTTTTTTTTTGAAAGCAGGATTTATTGAGAGGAGAGAAAAGCTCCCACAGTGGGAGGGGACCCGAGGGGGTTGTCCCACCCGCCCCCCCATATTTTTTGAGCAGAGATTTTTTTTCTGTATTAGCACTGTGAGACCAGATATTATTCTTCAATGTAGTTAATCTCTATATAACCCAAAATGTTATCTCCTTTCCTTTTCCATACTATCCCTCCCAAGAAGAGGTTCATCTCTCTACCTCTCTGTCTCCTCACCTATCAAATGAGAAGAATAATACTATTTCCTTACACGATTGTGGTAGAATTAGATAAATTAATTCATGTTAGGCATTCATGGTACATAGTATTATACAAGTGTTTGCCATTTTATGTATTTATTTTTGTTATTTTTATGGTTTTGCCAACATCATTTTTTATTTGGAATAAGAAAATCCGCTGTAGCATGTACCACACATACTTCTCTTTGAGATAAAATTTTACCTACCAATCTCAATAATTTCCTCCTCTGAAATTAATTGACCTTGCATTGTGCACACTCCCTCTAACTCCATTTTAGGAGTAAGGGCCACATCTAAAGGGTTCTAAGCCTACTGGCTGGGTAAAACCAACAATGCAGGGAAGTTATAGCCAAGTCAGATTAATTTCACATCTCCCACTGCCCAATAGGCTTCATTAACTCAAAGGCTGCCTTAGAGACGCAAAGCCTCACCCAGGCCCAACTGCCCAGATGTAAATAAGACAGCAACCAGAGAGTCGTACTTCATCCTTCCTGAAAGGTCTAGTAGCTCCTGACACTGAGTAGTTGAAAGTTCCAAAGGCACATAGTTTCATGCATTTTCGCAGCAGCATGGATGATCGCAATTAAGCGCCTTATCCAGCTATGCAATCCCTTCCAGGTAGGGCTGTGGTGATGTGATTGCACAACTTTTATTATTATTACTATTATTTTTTAGCATAAGGGATGGGCAACAAGTTAAAGTCAATTAAGAAGCATTAAAAACTGTCATCCAAATCTCCAACTGAAAATGTAACTTTGATACTTCCAGATGCTCCTCAGTTTTCATCTTCAGATTCCTTCTAGAAAAACCAATGACAGTTGTAACAGCAAAGAGAAAGCCCCCAAAACCACTTTATTGAATTCTACCCACTTTATTGTAAATATCTTTGACCCCTATCTCAGAGAAGAAAAACCTTGTGTTATTTCTAGAAAGGCTTGGAAATTTATCCTTAGAGCCAAGAGCCTGATCTCAATTTAAGACAGTCCTTGCAAATTTCCCACTAAACTTCCATGTCAGGCCTTTCACACATCACAAGATGACAACAAAACCTTGGTCTGTGATGGATCAAAGGAGGTATTTTTGCGGTCTGTAATGACATCATATGTTGTGGATCAGTAATAACCTCATTTTATAACTGGGGAACCCTACTTCCAATAGTCTACTTCAAGGGTTGGCAAATTTTTCCTGTAAAGGGCTGGAGAACAAATATTTTAGGCTTTATGGGCTATACTTTCTCTGTCATAACTTTTTCCTCTGCTGTTACAGAATGAAAGCTGCCGCAGACAATACGTAAACCAGTGCTTCTGGCTGTGTTCCAATAAAATTTTTATGTACAGACACTGATATTTAAATTTCACATAATTTTCACGGGTCACAAAATATTATTTTGATTTCTTTTCAACCACTTACAAATGTAAAAACCATTCTTAGGTTGTGGCAATAGAAAAACAGGTAGTGGGCCAGATTTGGTCAACCCTTGGTCTTGTTGTCTAGAAAAACATAGTAAAATGCAATAATTCCCCAGAGATGGCACAGCGTCCCTTCCAGTAAGTCTCTACATATTCATTATACTTTTATCTTCTCAAAGTAGTGAATTAATACTCCTTAATCAGTCATTTCTCCCCAACACACCAGGAAAGTAGGATGTGTTTTATCGATAGCAGAAACTGAGGCATGGAAACATTACAAAATAAGTCAGTGAAAGGCCCCAAAAGAGGTTCCTTTGACGGGATTTCCACTTTGAACACTGCTTTCACACTGCCTCCACATCAAGCACACACAATTTCCCATGTGGCCCTGCGTGAATACCATTACTGTATTATAATACAATCATAATGATCTTTTGTGACTTAGGATGATGAAATGTTTTAATGCATCGTTAATATATATATATATATGATAATTGGGCTACATGTGTGGCTGGGCAGGCCATTGCCCAATCAGAAGTTATCGACTGCTGTCAGTTATGAGGAACGCCTCTGCAAATAAGCACGTACTCACAGGGTCATTTCCAAATGAAATCTTCTGTTCTCATTTTTAAATTTGTTTTTTTCCTGGGATAACAAATGCTGAGCAAGCAACTGAGGATCTATGTTTCAGCTGACGAACTTGTTTCCTTACCCTGATTCTTCCTTCCCCATTTGCCAACACTCCTTTTCTACCCCCACTCTATTCCTGCCTACTCCCCTCCTACCTGAACACAAACACTTACATTTTGGGTTTTTTTTAAGCCAAAGGTTTAACAGAAGACTCTCGAGGAGCTGCCAAAGATCCATATCTCTGACTGAGGACCATAGGAGACTAAGTCAGTCTCTACTCTCTTTTACATACCATTCCCCCATAGCCATGATGACACATCCAGATATCTTATTCCACCTGCTTTTCTCCACCTGGCCCCTACCCACCACTGAACCTGGATGAGGTCACTAGAACTGCCTCTTAGAATCATCATTAGAAATGGTTGGACAAAGGTACCACCCTGTTCACTGAGACTTCACACCATAGAAGGTGAGAATTCCTCATCAAGAAAATTTGTCTCATGCTGGGGAGGGGATTCACCAATTAAAGTATTTCACTAGCAGATACTAGACTTTACAAGAGACCAGTGATCAGTTGAGAAACACAATTCCAGAAAATTCCATGCAGAAATCTTATTTACGCAGCTCTTGTACACAACATTCATCCATTGTTACCACTTGGAATGTGATAATAAGCTGGCCCCACCAGCAATTTAAAAGCTGTAACATTTGAAACTCACTCTTAATAATAAAAAAAAAAACCCAATAATATACTACAAAAACTATTAGCTCTCAAACTGCTATCTTTTTCATACCACCTAATTGTAAACAAAAGTCTTAGTGGAGTTATTTTTCTCTCTTAGTGCTCTGAAATAAGAGAAAAAGAATACTCTTATTCTCTTCTAAAAGACTATCCCTAGCTCTGTTTTTTAAAGAAGAAAAGAAATCAAACTTGTTAAAAAGCTGCTACTTTCCTAGGATAGCTCTTGAGAATCTTACAGTTGCATGATGAAACATTTCCTAGGGGCAATTAATGCTGAGCAACTCTTGTAAAAAATAAAATAACAAAGCACATCTTGTGATGCTGTAGTGTTAACCGATTTGTGCCACTCATTTATGAATTTACAAAATTCTGAATTCATATTATAAAACAGAAAGGTGGGAGGACTAAAACATACCTACTTGTAAGACTTGAACTCAAACGACTCACAGACCACCCAGGTTTCAAGAGGTCTTAAATGGCAGCTAGTGTAACCATAACCCAGAAGAATGCCCTGAAGTAAAGGGTTTTTTTTTTAAGTTTTAATTTTTCTTGGGTTTAATTTACCATTAATGGTAATCTTTTCCTAAAGGGCTGTGCTTCAGTCAACTACAATGAGGTTATTATTGTGAGGTAACAATTTTTAATAGAAGCTATCAATTGCTGAGCACTTTGTTGCCAGGACAATGATAAGAGCTTTGTATACATTATCTCACTTAACCTACACAATTAACCCTATTATGCAGTTATTATTATCTTCATTTTACAGATGAGGAAATTGAGTGTCATAGAGGTTAACTGACTTACCAAAGGTCACAAAGACAACAAAATACAGACAAACCCAGGACTGCCTGACTCAAAACCCGCACAGTAGTATCACTCCACTAAATAGTTTCATATATTTGAGTCATGGGGTGCAGATTACATCAATCTCATCTTTAAGTTGTTATCCACATTATAATCATTTCCAAAGCTGACTTTTCATTGTAATCAATGTGCAAAGACATGGAATCAACCTAAATGCTCATCAACCGATCAGTAGCTAATGAAAATGTGGTATATATTCACTATGAAATACTATTCAGCTATCAAAAAGAATGAAAGAATGTCTTTTGCAGCAATATGGATAGATTTGGAGAACATCATCCTAAGTGAACTAACTCAGGGACAGAAAACCTAACATGTTATGGTCTTATAAGTGGAAGCTAAACTAAAGATATGCAAAAACATAAAGAATGGTATAATGGACACTGGAGACTCTGAAGGGGGATGTGGGAAGGGGTAGAGGGACCAAAAAGTCACCTATAGGGTACAATGTACACAGGCAGAGTTGGTGGGAACACTTAAAGCCCAGATTGAAAGCTATTTGTACCCCTCAAAGCTATTGAAGCAAAAAGAGAGAGAAAGAGAGAGAGAAATACTCCCAGAACCTACCACAGCTGAACATAAAATGTGAAATATTAGTCTCTTATTGTTTTAAGTGATGCCAACCAAATGGCCAGACTTTTTTTTCACTGAATTTAATGAGTATCTCGGGAAAAATATCTGCAGTGTTAACTCTCAAAGCATTTGGTTGGCTTTTAGTTGTTAAGTATTTTCTCTCTAGTTCATAATAATGAATGAATGGGAATTCCACCCTTAACCCCCCTAGAAAAGCTTTATTCAAAAAATCACAGCTCACAGAAGCACAGTGACTAAAAAGGCCTCAGTGAATGCTACAAGACAAGGACATTGACATCTAAAGTGATGAATTGAGCTGAGAGTCACTGGCACACATTAAATGATTATAAATATGTGTAAAAGACTTAACAGGTCCAAAATAAATTCCTACGGAGCTGACACATTAACTAGCTCTTTCTCCCTCCCTTCCTCCCTCCCCCCATTTCTCTCTCTCTATCTCTCTCCTCTCTATACCCCTCTGTGTGCACGTGTGTGCGCACACACACACACACAATACTATATATGCACACTATATAGTATGGAACCTATAGGTAAAGGGACAGACTCGAGTTTTAATTTATACACTTTCGTATAATCATATACAACATAGAACTTGAAGCTGAAAGAGACAGACATGAGTTCCCATCTCAACTCTGCCATTTACTCAAGGGACCTTGTGGCCATTTCTTAACCTTCTAGAGTTTCACTTTCCTCAGCAATGGGAATAATAAGTAGTTCATATAGGATCTCCATGTAGTTTAAAAGCGTTTATGTATGCAAGCACCTAGTGTAGTGCTGGATACATAGTTACCAAGTATTATTGTTGTTATTTCTATTTTGCAGCTCCCTAAGAAGTGAAACACATTCTGTCTTGGCAGCTAATTGTTCTAACCTCCAAAGGCCCAATCTCCCAGTAAAAAAATAAATAGCTAGCATTCCAATAGGATGTTCCTTTATGCTATGCTCTAAACTGACAATTGAAAACATGCTTCAAATAGACACAGCTGTCTAACGTGCTAAGAGCAGTAATGAGTTACCATGATATCCAGGGATAACAAAATTAACAACACTCTCCCAAAAGATCTCCTCCGGGGTGATTTACCAATTATTTCAGTTAAATTTTTAGTCATGAAAAAGTAGGGACTTAGATTGGCACCATATTAAAATATCTTCCTCTCTCTGACTCTCAGTGAAATATGCCTAAAATTTACCCTAAATATCCTAAATCCTTGCTTGTCTTTTCCCAAGTAGTTCCAGAGAGAGGATTCCAAAGTGGACCTGTCAGATTTGTTGCCAATGAGTAGACTTTCACAGGTTGCAGGAGGAAGTTCTCTGCTTTTTTCCCTCATGTATATAGTTGCATGGTAGCTCTCTAGAATATCTTTCTTGACAATGTTTCCTCCACTCACAGTCCCAAGCCTGGCTAGTTCATTTTACCAGGAGAAAGGTTTCACTGGAGAGCTCCAGGAGGTCGTGAGTGAGGGGGAAAGGCACAAGTGAAGGTCTCAGTTCGTTTTAATTGACCTCAGCCATTGTGTGTAACTATCTGAGTAAGATAAAAATGCAGAAGGACCTTCTCCTGCAACCCAAGAAAACTGTACACTGGCAACAAATCTGACAGATCCACCATCCTTTCAGTCACATCCAGTTTGACCTCTAGATGTGATCATTCATTGCTGCTTACTGTGGCTGCACAGTCAAGTACCAAAGAAGTACAGTGATACTGGCCACAGATCATGTGAGTGAGATGTGCTTGTGAGTGCTTTGATTTGTTTCTTTACCTATATGTTTATTTAGGCAGGGAGGAGCAGTCAAGGAAGGGAAAATGCTTTGGCAAACTCTTGATTGTATAAACTGCTTCCTCCACACTGAGAAGTACCTTCCTTCTGGAAGGATACAGAAAGATAGAACTCCCAAAAGGCCATGTTTTTGCCAAAATGTCTAAAAGCAACATTTCTAAATTGGGACTACTTTGCCAAGAAAAGAAAAATGTCTTGGCTGTTAATATCAGCTGAATAAAGCATCTGCCACTACAGTTGTCATTAGGGAGTAATGCGGTCAAGGTTAACTCGTCCAAACAACAAGGACGACCACTTATTACTGGTAATAAACATCTCTCTGTGGGATTACCATGGTAACAGCTCATCCCTCCCAACAATCCCTGATACCACACATTGAACAAAGTTTTTAAATCAAGTCATGATTACAGAATATAAAGAGAACTCAGAGAAAATGCCAATATCAACATTATTCTTTCCTACTAAGAAGCAACATTTTTAGATTAGTTGTAATCAATTATGGCTATCCCTTGACAATTTCTGTAAGCAAAATCATCAATACCAATGGACCATGGTCAAAAGTCATATCAGCAAATTCTTACAAAAGCAAGAAACAATCAAAGGCATTTAATTATTATTTAAAACATAATTAAGAAGAAGGGGGAATACACCCCTAATGATGCTCTCTTGCATGATTATTGATGTGTATTTGGGGAGTACAAAAACCATACACTTCACCAGTAATTCCCTCAAGAACAAGGGCTCATCTCAGAGCTATTTACGCATATGCCAACGCTTTACTGGGGGAAGAGTGGTAATCTTGGTGATAAATAATACCCCCAACCAGTCAGAGGAGGTTAGTAAGATCCATCAGCCAATCTCAGAAGCAGTGGTTGTTTTAGTGTGAGTTGTACATGCATCGAATTATTGTGTTCTCATTTCTCCACTGTGAGACTATGTATAACAAGCTCTGCATTCAAAAGCTTCTGTTTCAGGATAGAAACACTATTAAGAAAGTCCTCAAAAGTTCCACAAGATTAAACTTTCTGTGGAGATGTGTGGTCTCTTATACTAACACTTTTCAATGTTTATGTTATGAAAAATTTCAAATAAACAGAAAAGTACAAAGAATAACGCCAGGAACATCTGTGTACCCATGACTAAGTTTTGTCACATTGTAATTAATGCTTTACCACATTTTCATTAGGCCTTTTCTTTTTAACAGAAAAAAATTATTAACTAGGAAAATAAAAACCTGTGGTTAGTGCTCCCCAATCTCATGCCCCTGCCTCTCTAAACAATATGTCGCAGTAGTTTGCATGTTTTCAGTCATTTTTATAAGTAGTATTAGACTGTGTATATCAACTTATCACTTGTTTTTTTCTCAGCATCGTATTTCTAAAATTTATCCATATTAATACAAATACATATGGTTCCTTTATTTTAATCACCTCCGTTTCATTGTGCATCCGCACATATTATTTTACCCTTTCTCCTTCTAAAAGGGCAGTTAGATTGCTTTCAGTTTTTCACTTGTATGTGCGATGGCTTCACACATGTGATGGTTTCTGCAGGGACACACACTAGTGGAACTGCTGAGGTGCAAAGTATGTGCATCTGCAGCATCACCAGGTGTTGCCAAATCACTCTCCAAAGTAATCGGACCAAGGCACACTCCCATCATCAGTGTTTGAGAATGTCTGTTGCTCCACATCTTTGTCACCAACTGATATTGTCAGATTCTTTAACTTTTGCCTATCTGATGAGTATGCAATGGTATCTCATTTTAATTTGGGTTTTCCTGATTGCCAGTGAGGCTGAGCCTTCTTTCATGTTTATTGGCCATCTAGATCGTCATTTCCATGAATTGCCTGATTGTAGCTTTTGCTCATTTTTCTACTCGCCTTTTTCCTTATTGCTTCGTAAGAGATCCCTTTACATTCTGTGACTTTGGGAAAGTTACTTAACTTCTTGGGTTTCCCATTAATAAAATGGAGATAATAAACCTATCTCCTAGGAATGTTTTGAAACTGATCAAAAAGCACTTAGTCCAGTGCCTATTACATGTTAGCAATCAAAACAAAAGTCACTCTTACTTTTATTGTTATGCTTATGAATAAGGTTCAGGGTATAAAGTATTTTTTCAGCATTTCTCCCAAGTTCATGGCTTTCTTTGGATAAATACTGCAGGACTTAGAGAGTCTCAGCAAATTCCCTTGTTCAACATGTTTCCCCAAGGTAAGAAAACACAATATCCCTCATCCCATTGTTTATGTTTATAAGTTACTATTAGGGAAATGTGCAAAGTTGACTCTCCTAGATATTGCTTAAACTAAACATCTAAGTTACATTTCCTACAACTCCCTCCTGACTGTGACCTCATTTGTGAAATGACCATTATCCAGAGTCTCAGCAATGGTTAAGTCACAGAGTGAAAAGGACTCTGGGAAAGAGAGAGGTAGGTGGTGAAGGTTGGCAGGTTAATCAGTATCAGGGCCTGCCATTATCAGGTACTTGCCAGCATGGAAATACTGGCATGGCTTCCTGAAATTCTGCCAGGCCCAAGACCACTCCATTTCTCCAAAGGTTATAAGTGATCCTTGAGTAAGAAAAGCCAAAGGACAATCATCATATCAGTTTTCAAATGCATAAGTAGGGTTTTTAAAAATAATGACCAAAAGTACCTGATGTCACCTCAGTGGCAGCCAATTCATTTCAATGCACAATATGAAAAGATTTCTCTACGCTCAATATCTAGAAGAACATATTCCTAAGCACTTATTGGCGAGTTGAAGAGATGCAATGCAAAGGAATCCCATAAGCACCTCTGCCTGGACCCATAGTGTGTTTAGTTTGGTGCAGAGATCCTCCCAGATTGGCTTCTCTTCAGTCGCCTCTTGACCTTTCATGGAAGAAGGCTGTGCTCATCTTTGTGAACCCTGCCAGTGGAGGCAGGAAGCACACATAGCTGCCCTCAAGTAGTCCTGACATCAGCTTTAACAGATGACTGGCAAGGCCCCTTTCAGATGTACTTGAACATCAACTAATGTTCAGAATTATCTCCCTCCATATTCAATTTCAACCGGCACTAAAGAAACCAGAGACTCTCGTTAGTGACTAAGAACAGGGCCTTGTGTCCTCTCTTCTTCAGAGCAATCATAGGTAAGATTTAACTCGAGCCCAAATATAATTAGACCATCTTCTGATATCTATCTAGGTGCATGACTTTCTTCCTTAAATGTGTGCCAAGTTTCCACTTTCAAGAAGTTAAATTGCCATATAAAATGCCCTGGTGATGATGAGTAATTAGACACTGTAATGGAAAATTAACTGTGTTTTTATTTAGAGCACTTATTTTAGCAAGACTTTTCTTTTTGTAACTGTTATTAAACCGTAATAAAAAGAAATTAAATCCTGAGGGTTTGCAAAGGTTTTTTGGTTAAAAATCAAACAAATAAACAAAACACCTCTCTTCCTTGAGAAGATTTTCTTTGTTAATGCTACTAAGTTTGTACAAAGTCCTGGTCTGAACCCTATTATTAATAAATCTTAATGTTAATTCTAATTCTGTCATCCATATTATGGAGGAAAAGACCACCATTCCAACCTCTCAGGGAGCTAAAATGAAGGCAGGTGCCCGCAAGGCAGGCCCAGTGGGCTGCTCCACGAGTAGAGTCTTCACGTGAATATCCTCAATCCTTCTCTTTTTCTCTTTGTCATGCTGCTTCCAGGAGAAAGTGCTGCCTGCAGCAGAGTGGTCTATGACTATCCTGTGAGCACCTATGGGCTTCAGCAAGTGAGTCCAACTTAGAGCCACACTAGAAACCCCAACTCCATAAGCATGGAGTGTAAAACAGGATTGCCTCCCCAACAGAGGATGCAAAATAAGGCCTAAATCAAAGCATCCCATCCAAGTCCTTGCAGCCCTTTAACCATATTCCAGCTAAGAGCTGGTCAGCAGGCTTAGCCGTAGGACTTATCAACTTTACGTCCATTAACTTCACTCAGGAGCAGGACACTTGGCAAGAATGGCCCATGTCCTCCACAACACTCACAAACGTTCACAAGCTTTACTCCAGTGAGGGAGCCTCAGAACATCTGATCTACCTAGTTTTTCATCGCTGTTGTTCCTCCTGCCTGACCTCAAAACTAAGTGCAAATGATATCTAAAAATGCTTCTTTGCTCATCTTCTAGAGTACTAAATGCTGGGTCTCACGCCTTAAAGGGCCCTTGCATGTGTCTACGTAGAATCAACTTTCTCCACTTCCTATCCGTGAACTGACATAAGAATTTCAGAAGCACCTTTGTTTTGCCTGTACAGCCATTCTGAGAGACACTGTGTCACAAGGCAGGATCTGAGTGGCCTCACGAATTTTAAAGAAACATACTCTTTTCTCTCTTTCCTGTCCCTTCTTTTTTTTCTTTTAATCTCTCTGTACAACTTAAACATCCTTTGGCAGTCCTTTCTCCTTTTCCTGTAGACTCTCGGGATATGTTAAACTTAACAATCTTTTCATTTTGATTTCTGGGGTGTGCTAAAACTAACAACTTTATACTGTCACGTTTGTATCGCCAAGTCAGTCTTCAATCCAGAAATACAACCAGCAAGACCACCAGCGTACCTGCAGGAGATAGGCCTCATAAAACAGTTAACATATTTACAGTTTCATTTGAGTTGTATTTAATGAAGTTAATTTGACAGCTTTGCTGAAGATAACACCCTTTAGGTGGAGTTCAAAATGTTCCCCTATCCCAATTCCAAACTGCCTATCACACACTCTAGAAAACAACAAAGAAGGGCTTGGCAGTGGCTCTACAAGTAGTTTAGAGAGATTTTAAAAACACTCTAACTGCTCATCAAGATTCAGAATAAGCTTAAGAATAATGGTCTCAAAAACAAGAAAAAGAAGAATGGACTCAAAGATAATGCCATCACTGAAGAAACATAAATATTTATTGATGTAAACTATTGAATAAAATGATACTAAAGATTACAGATAGCTGAAGAAGCATTCAAGCTTGTAAACAAAATTTCTAATCATTTTCCCATTTGCTATTAGAAAAACTGGAGCCACAGAAGACACTGTTAATGAACAATTCATGAATTAAAACTGACTCCTAAGGAAACTCTTGGCATCTCTATTTAACAAAGGAGTTGTACAAATTAAGGAGTAATGAAATAAGAGCTCAGCTCCAAATTTATTCTGACCCTGTATGAGTCCTAGATCCAGAATATCCCTCGATTTATTTACCCTTAGAATGGGAACAGGAGAAGCAGCTATGAGTAATTGCTAATAAAAGCCTATGTGCCTCTGGCAGAAACACAAATGCTTGTTGATAATGATCATTTTCCCAGACCCTGGTTTATGTTTCTCCATTAACATTCCAGTGTCCAACTCTCAGGTTCTTAAGATCCTACGGGACTGGGTCTCTGACTAAAAGACCAAAGACGGAGCTGAGATTTGGAGAATCACCGGAGCCAACTCCAATAGGCAGTAGCCGGCTCCCTAACTCCCAAACAAGTCATTATACACGTCTGCACCGCATTTCATTTTTCCTGGGATGACACCCAATATTTGTGATAAAAATGCACCCAAGAACACCACCCCAAAGAATTTGCTTCTCTCAGACCCACCAAAGGATAAAATGTTCTCAATGCCACCTCCTAAGATAAACACCCTTCCCCAAATGCCCCTTATAATTGGCTGATTGACTGTCCCCTGGGTGTGACTGTACGGGTTTATCCTGGGTGTGTAACCAAATTGGAAAAAAGTCTTCCTGATTTCTGAGTACTCTGACAAGGAGGACGATGGTGTAGTGAGGACTGAAAATGTGCTGAAGCACTGATATGACCTTGGCGCTTGGCAAAAAGAATCTCCTGCTTGGAGAGATTGGTCTAAGATATCTCTGACCTCTTCCAGCTCTGTAAGTCAACTGTCAGCTCTTTAGGACTGACCACCAAAGGGCAGAAAGAGGTGAGAGATTCAACAGAATCATTCTGCCTGAGAAGGGAATTAGACTATAGGTTTTAGTGTAATCGTTTAAAGTCTTATACTGGTTACCAGCTGTAAAATGTCCAAGTACCTATACTCACCTCCCCCCAAATGTATGTGTGCAAATGAAAGATAATTCTAGATTCTAAGTATAAATAATTATAATAAATAAGTAATTAGTACCATAGGTTTGTTTACCAGTATCCTGGTATGAAAACTCTTAGGGTAAATTATTACATCCTTGTTTGTGTGAAACAAGTTTCTCATTTTTTTCCCAAACACTCCTCAAATTTAAACTCCGCCTGCTTCTAAAGACCAGACTGAAAGGCAGAGCCTTCAAAAATGACTGTGCCGATGCCTCCGCAATCTATTCGACTCTGAGAAACCAGCTTTCTTCAAGTGACTTTCCACCAAGAAACATTAACCACAACCACAGAAAAAGAAAGCAATGCACCCTAAAGTTAAATAGTATTTATGATATCCTACTGTGCACCTCATTTTTGGCTTTTTCAATTGCTGTCAACATTCTAATGTTTATGAGAGATCATAACTGATTTCTGAATGGCAATACGTTTCCATTCTGAGCGGGAATCACTGTTATCAGGTTTAAAAATAAGACCAACTTCTCATATAATAAATTAATTTTAAACATATTTCACCCCTTATCAATGGCCTGAACAACAAAACTTTCTTCAAATAGAGGCATTCTTTGGGCTTAGTTTTTTTAAAAACTTTATTTTAAATTTAATTATAAACTTTCCTATAGTTGGCCTTAGCAGGAAAGGATTCTTTCTCAATGTATATTAAGATGATTTATGAGATCTACTAGAAAACCTAAAGAAATGTAAAGACTGCTTCCTAGGACTAAAAATACTGCATTTATAATAAGGGCCTGTTAAAATAAACAATAATTTTTGAAGGTGAAGATTCCATCAAGGTTAGAGTGTCTAACTATAAATTCCTGTCAGGTGATTATCTGCCTTATGAAAAATATTTTCACTTCTCAGTTTATTTGAATACATGCTCTTCTGCCTGAGGAGATTCAGTATCATAAACTGGCCTTTAGATTACTAAATCTAAACAGTATGGACAGCTTTCACTTGTAGAGTTTTTTTTAAACACTGGAGTTTTCTTTCTACACCAATTTTATGTACTTATTGTGCATGCTGGTAACTTTTAAAATTTTGAAGATTTTTTTATCTTCGTTTTTATTATATGCCTGACACAGTTCACTTCTGTAATAGTTAATTAAACCTTAAATCAGCAAACAAAAGATTGAGAAAGTTCAGTAACTGTAATTCCAAGTTATACCTTTCACTTAATTTGAACTTTTTTGCATTGGTTCCACCACAAGTGTTAAACATTTAGCTATATCCAGCAAAAGATAAAAAATAAATTATAGTTTCATTATGGGTGCCAGCAATGTATTGTCTTTTTTTAATTAATAAAAAAGATTATGTTCATCCCATCTAAGATTTTTGACCCTGAACTTAACTGTTAAAATCAACAAAAATGCTTTGAAAGTATGATATTTGCAAAGCCCCTGAGAAGTCACTAATGGGATTCCCATGATCTAATACATGTAAGGCTTTAACTGTAATCATAAACCCAATGAAGGCTTATGATCTGAAAGTATGGACTACTGTAGCCAGTTTTTATGGGTTTAATTCCACCAGCAAATCCCAGTTTCTATATTTTAATTCTCAACTACAGCAAAATCATGACACATTTTCAAAAGAGCAATCTAAAGGAATAAAGCACCGAAATAACAGGGCCAGAAAACCAATGCCAACAACCACCCTCTGCCACAAACCACCAATGAACTTCTAAAAGCACAAGATTGAGCAAAACTTTAGTCTGTGATATATATGTAATTCGCTTGTAACACACAAAACTATGTATGAATCATTTTATTTTTCTCTGATTTCCCAGACAAGGCTCAATAAAACATAGAACTTACTCAGCTACCTTTGACTGGGTGACTATTTTTTGAGGCTATTTATTACTCCTTTTCTGGCATGTTTTTGCTTATAATCCAATTGTATGACACCTAGAAGACAGGAAAAGCTGCCTTCAAGTTTACACAGGACCCAAAGTCATTGAAAATTCTGCCGGCTCTAGGATCTATCTAGGTGCTTAGGAGAAGTTGTTCCGTTTTGTCCTAGGAGCCTCCCATATGCAATGTTTGTGACTAAAGCCGATCCTGTCTTTTTCCTAACAGGATTTGAGTTATAGTAAATGATTATTTGTGCTCAAAACAAGATTCAGCCTACTTCTCCTATTCAATATACATATATACTCTTCATCCATGGGCCCACACACAGCCAGCACACAAATGTAAAAATATCAACACTGAGGAAATCTATCTTGTTTCTAAAACTTTTTATTTGTTTCTTGCCTCACATATTCTTCATTTTAAAAATTCAGTACTACAAAGGCTTGTTATACAATATCAGGACTAATTATACCTTACAGACAAATTAACTTTAAAAAGGTGTAACTGAATATAGAATTCATTTTATATCCAGATACATGTAGTTATCCAAATAAGTTGATTTTAAAAGAACTTCACTGTGTGCATTTAGTATATATTTACTGGTTGCCTTATAGGAACTATCATTGGAACCGAGAGAAAATACAGGATTCCAAGCATGTGCACTAACAGCTTGTGATCTGAATGTTCCAAAAATGTCTTTCAAGACCACTGGCTGGTTCTTCATTTTTTCAATGTAAGTATAATTTAATTTATTTCATGCCACTCATGCAACAAACATAACCTCAAAGGTTATTTTGATTTGGAAGTACATTTTAGTGGAGGAATGATCAATAACTTTTTTGGTAAAAAGTGCTTCAACTTCTTGTTCTTTGTGCTATACCTCCGTTTCCATAGCCTAAATCCTAATAATGCCAGGGCATTTTGAAACTTGAAGCTTCTTTTTAATGTGCTCAAAGTTTTTAAAATACTTTTGATTTATTTTCTATTTAAACCTATGACTTTTTCAGTATATGTATTGAGTTCCACTTATCTTTCCTATTGGTGTTAGCTCTTGTGGAGAGAAAGGAAACTAAAATTGAGGAATGTTTTTATTGTTATCACTGTTTTTTGTACTTAAACGGGGGCTGGCCTCTTCAGCTTGTGTCACAAACATAACATACTGCAAAACTACTTTCCCAGAGGAAGATCATTTTAAGTAAAGTTTAGGGAATTCAGGATTTTGTTGAGAATCCAGCGATACTGATTTACTTGTGAAGTACCCTGTGGAGACAGTAGGAGGTTGGAGAAGTTAACTGAGGTGAGAAGCAAGGCCACCAAGCTCAAGTTGAAACCCACAACACAGCTTCCTGAAACAATGATTTAGGTACTCAACCAGATCAAGTGTTTGAACTTTCTCACTGAAAACCACAGCAGTGCTAGAAAGGAGGAAGCGTTCTCCTCCAGACAGGACAATCAGACGTTGCACTAGTGGTCCACTCCCAGGGCCATGTTGCCTTTATTTTATTTCCAACCGAGCAACACCTTGGGCCCTTCCGGCCGGGTTGCAGACGCCTTTGCAATGCCCACCGCTTGCAGGAGAGCAGGAAACGAATCCCTTAACCCCTTCCTCCCGCCCTCGGGTCGGAAAGCCACCGCACCCCACTTATCCCCCAGCGGAGCGTCTTACCCGTACAGGAATGCAGGGGCTTGGGTCGCACGACCAGTGACGGGCACACGGAGTAGAGGGAAAGTTTCTCAAAGTAGTCGCAGGTCTCCTTGGAGAGGATCTCGTCGATCATGAAAGTCTTGTAGCGCCGCCTGGCTGCTTTGAGTTGGCCGGGCGAGCTCAGCCTCAGCTCGGCGTGGCAGTGCATGGTGAGCCGGGGCGAGCGCCCGCCGGCCCGAGCGCGGCAGCGGGTGCCCGGCCGGCCGGGGCCGCGGGGGCTGGCGCGCCGGCGGGGGGCTCAGCCCCTCTCCTCCGCAGCAGGGGAGGCGGCGGGCCTCTGCGGGCGCGCGGAGGGGAGCGGGCACCCGGCGCGCCTGCTGCGCGTCTAGACCCACCCGCAGATCAGCATCTTCGTCGGAGTCTTTTTTTGGGACAACGCAGCTGTCAATCAGCGCGCGCTTCCTGCAGGGCCGGGTGCGGAGTGTGTGCGGAGGGGCGTCGGCGCCCACCCCCGCCCCCGCCCGCCCGCCCGTGCGACTCCGGCGCCAACCTGCGCGCTTCGTGCCCCGCCGCTCTCCCTCGCCTCCTCCCGCTCTCAGTGTCTCGCGCTCCTCTGCCTGGCTCTCTATTTTAAGACACTCGCTTTGGCTCTCCTCCCCGCCCCCCTCCTGGGACGAGCTCCAGGTGTGTGTGCAGGAGTGTGCGCGTGTGTGCGCGCGCGGCGCGGGGAGCGCGCGCCGCCCGCGGCCAAGGCCTCAGTCGACCGCTCTTCGGGGTGGTGTCCCCCACGCACACCTTAGCGCCCGTCCTGCCACCCGCCTGCTCTCTACGCCTGCAACCCGGCGGGAGGGCATGGCCAGGTCTCCTACTAGAAAGAAGTCGAGTTCTCGCCGAGGTTCCCTGGGCTTTGGGCCACGGCGCCGGCGCCCCTGGGGACCACCTAGCTCTTCTCCCTCCTGTGGGGACCGTTTCTCGAAGACCGCGGCTTGCTTCCTTGTCGGTTCGCGGCCCCGCAGCCGGCGCTGAGCCCGCGCGCTCCAGGCGTGGAGCGTTTGCGCCCAAGTTACAAACTTGACTGGACTGCCCCATCCAGATCCCAAGCCACAAATGATCCTGGCCCGGTCCGTTACCCCAATAATAAACCGCAAATAAGGAAATAAAAACATGCGGGTTTTTAAAAATGTTTAAACTCTTTATAAAACGTTCTTCCTCGCAGGAAGTGGCCAGCGCAGAGAGATCCCAGGGAGCTGGCGCACCCTCGGGCAGGCGCTACACCGCGGCTTTCCGTCCCCGGGTCCACCTGCGACGCGATAGGACCCGGGAGCTGCGACGACACCGGTTTATTGGGTGGTTTGCCTTCCTCCTTCTAGGTTCCTAGTCCCTGAGTCTGTTCCGATCACTATCTGTACGAAATTTTGTTTGTCCTTGCCAAGCCTCGGTGACCCGGACGGCTCCCGCTACCTGCGCCGCGCCCGGCGGTCAGCGGGAACAGCCCGGGGCGCGCTGGTTTCCACCACTTCGTGTCGGAACGGGTGTGCGCGGGGGTTGGAAGAAAAACGCACGATAGAGACTGGGAGTTATAGACGCGGACCGCCTTGTTTAGGGCCGAGTTTGGAACCGGTGACATTTCCTCGCCGCTCGCAACCTTGGAGCAGCCCCGAGTGCCGGCGGGCTCCCTGAGGAGCTGTTTGCCCTGGGGGACCCAGGGAGCCGCGGGAGCAAATCAACGCGCGCGCCTGGGCCGGCGATTAAACTCAGGAGGAGGAGCCCACCTGGAGAACTAATAATTAGGCTCTTAGAGAAAATAGATGTTAATAGACCCTGTCGTCGCCTAGCATGAGACATGGCCCGCACCGCATCTTTGAGGAACTTCCTCCCCGAAGTGTTTGTAAATTGACTCCCCTCCCCTCCCCACCATTTACAATGGTTTTCGTTTATTCTTTTTCTCCACGCAGAGGTTGCTCATGGACTGGGGAAAACTACCGCCCAGTGTCCCGGCGGTGGCGTGTGTCCCACTGTAGAGCCCTGGGGTCGCCTCCCTGGGCCCTGGCGCGCCCCCTGTTCTGGCGGCAGGACCCTGCGGCAGTCCGCTGCCCAGGCGCTGCACAAGGCTCACCGCTCAGCCCGGGGGCCACCGCGCGACGCCACGGCCCGGGGGTTCTTTTCCGGGCGCGGGCGGAGCTGGGACCCGCTGCGCAATAGCCGGGAGCCCAAGGACAGAAATACTATTTGAAGGGGAAAATGATATTTATTGTCCGATTGCTATTTTTTCCCAGTCTCGGGGCAATGCTGGGCGGGGTACTCTCTGCGCCCGCAGTAAAGTGCGGAGCTGTAGCCGGTAACTGAGTGTTTAGCTGGGTCCGAGGGCTCGCCGCGGGGGGGCGACCCCACGAGCAGTGCCCACCACAAGGAGGGCTTGGAGCACTCGGGCCTGGCACCTGGGCCGCAGCACGGCGATCTGACGCCCGCGAGGGGCCGAGGGGTGCGCGTTTAGACTTGTGTCAGACCCTGGCGTGTGCACACGGAATACGCGTACCCTGGGCCACTCTTCGGGGTCTTCTCTGTACACTGCTCGCCTTTTCGTCAGCCTTTTTTGTTCTCTCTTCTCTTCCCATTCCTTCCGTCGCTACTAGTTCCTTTCTTCTTTTCTATCCCGTTTCTCCCTTTCCCTCGTTCCCCGCATTTTTGGCCTCCTCTCCTCGGTCGAATTTTCTGTTTCTCCTTTCTCTCTTCTGCCCTCTTTTTCCTTCTCTTCATCGTTCATCCTTGTTTCCCCTTTTTTTCTTTCCCCCTCCTCCTCTCCTTCTTCCCTCTTTCCAAACCTGGGTCTATACTCGCGCTAGTGTGACCCTGCGTCGCGGCGCTGCCACGCAGACGGCTGCATGCTGCTCCCTGGGGGCTGCGCCGGAGGACCCTGGGAACAGCCTCGGACCAGCCTCGCCTGGGCTGGCCGCGTCCCCTGCGCTCTCACTCTGTCCCGCTTCCACTCGGCCACCGGCACAAAATCCACCCAGACTCTCCCACAAGTCCTGTCCTTCGATTTTAAATCTGCCGTGATTCAATAGCTAAAGAAGTGAAGCATTCTGATCCAGCTCTTTGGATATGACATTTTTTTTTTTGTTTTCTGCTACAGTGGCAAGAGGCGGGTGTGTGGGCACAAGTGTCCACGTGCAGCTGGAGAGGGAGAGAGATTCCAGATCTTGTCACTTACAACCTAAGCTGAGCCTCAGTTTTTTCACCTGTAAATGGTAAACATAAAACCTACTCCACAAGGTTGGGCTTTCATAATCCATGCTTTCATACAAGCTTGTTCCCTTTCATTGGAATGCCCTCCCCATCCCACCCCCTCCCTCTTTCTCTGCCCAGAAAAACTAGTTCCAGACTCATTCCAGATTTCACCTCCCTTGTGAAGCGTTCCCCCACTCCCCAAGGCTGTCAGCTACTCTTCCTGTCTCTCTGGTGGCATTTCCTTTACTCTATTGTCTTTTGCATGTTTATTTCACCCACTGGACAATGAACTCCTGGTGGACCAACACCCTAAGCAACATTATTCATCTTGTATCATAAATACCCATATAGCACCCGGCACATAGTAGGTTCTCAGTGAATGTGTCATAAATAAACAAATGCGAGAACTCAGGGAAAATTAAATTATATAGCACGTTAGATGGGACGTCAAATCTTAATTGGTTGTACTAAAGTTGACTTTCTCTTTAAATGAGTCTCACTCTCTTTCCTTGATCATTTTGGATTTTTAGCAACAGCATCTAGCCCAATTCCCTTTTTGCTCCCACCTTCCAATTTCTTACTCCCTCTCTCCTGCTCTCAGACTTTAAAGCCCTTCTGTGAGAGGAAGCACACCCTAGCTGTCAATCACAAAGCGGGGCTTTGGTCAGAATAGTCAGGGGTTTTGTTTCGAACATTAATGAAGTGGCTGGAACAGCAAACATCTGCCAAAGGGACTCAAACCTTTTCCAGCTGCTAGAGACCCATAGACACTTCCCAGCCTCCTGTGACTGTACCCAAGCAGTGTCTGCTTCTGCACCGTGGGGGGGAACACACACAGAGGGGAACAGGCGGGTATGTATTGAGCCATACTTAGGCAGGCATGAAAAATGGATAAACATTCACCCCCTTCGGGGGATCACCCCCTCCAGGGGATCACCCCCATCTGGCACCTGTCCTGGGGACAGAGCCCAGCCAGAGAGAAGGGGACAAGGACACCTTTGCAAAGTTGACCAGAGACTCTGTCAATTGGAAACTATAAAATTCCTCTTCACTTCACACCCAGTCGACTACTCAGCTAGAACTCTTGACATTTAATAAAACAAAATATATTCTTTTAAATCCTAGGGTGAAACTTAAATTGATTTTCAGTTTAACTACCCTTTTATAATCCCAGGCTATATGTTGATATAGATGTTCAGAAGTAACTAGTATATTAAGTCTTGCAAGCATACTAGTTCATTTCCCAACCATCTTTTCTCCAAAGGGTGGGAAATGGGGGGGAGGGGGTGTCAAACACACTTCTTACATTCTAGTAAAGTGTATTTAATAACCTGTATTTCAGTTGCTGAGTTTTGAAATAGTTTCAGACATGTAAAAGCAAAATAGGGAAAGCTTTGTAAGTTAATATTCCCCTGGGCCCCAGGGCCATGCCAAAACTGCTGTCTGTGGAGCCCAGCATGGCAGCCTTGAATAACAAGTTCAAGGAGGTGTATGTGGAGGCCAGCTTAGTTTTAATGATGATATTAATTTACAAAAACTGCTCTCACCCTGCAAACCATCTTTTTAAGTGAGGGCACAAATATGATTCACTTGACAAATGGACTTGGAAAGGACTAAACAGATTATTCTGTCCTTTCTCAAAACATCTTTCTGGAGAAGAAGTTTAAATTGAGAAAAAATAAGACACTGGCTATATCTACAGAGTACCAAACATTTACATAAAGACCAAAAATGTAATAAATCATCCAGATGCTTCCAAATTGTTCGAAACTTAGGATGCATATTAAAATTCGCTGATTATTTCTTTTTAAATTGTGCATACCCCATGTGTCTCAATTATACCTACTGACATAGCCAGAAAAATAAAATTTAATCTCTTCTAACTTTGTTGTAATATTGTGGAAATAGATATAAAGATCTAGGACATCACTGGTTCTCTCTCTCTCTCTCTCTCTCTCTCTCTCTCTCTCTCTCTCTCTCTCTCTCTTTCACCAGATATCTCTTTGCTAGTGAGAAAGCTGCAACAAGAAAGAGCACTTTTGAATATGTGATGGAACAATCCTGGCTGTTTGGGATAAGAGGAAGGCAGACCTGTGTTCCATTCTCATTCCAGTCACTTAGTCACTTCCCTGATTTCTGGTTGTCAACCATAATAAGTAGCTAATGATAGTCAACTCAGAGTTTATTTCACGGGAGACTGTGCATGACACTAACTCATGAAATGCAAGTTTCCCCATCACCTATTTCAATAAAATAAGTAATTTACTATCCAAAACTATCACAAAATAAAGCTGCATTTAAAAAAGCACCAGAACTTGCCTCTGCGTGTCACTTGTGCTTGAGGGTTGGTTTTCTCCATGTTCAAAACCCAGGATCAACCAAGAAATAAAAAGTGGGAGGAGCAGGACTATAGTTAACTAAAGAAAATGGCCCAGGCCGCCAAGAGTCCCTAAGTGCTACTTCACATCTGCTCCCACAGCACATCTGCAGGAGACTAGGTCATTTATAGTTCTGATGATTTTTGTCTGCCAAAAGATGCCATGATCCTGCACCCAGTGGATGACATCTCATGCAAATCATCTCATGAAATAATTGTATTCTCTCTTTGACCTCAAGCAGTCCCTGATTAGTTTTCGTGTGAATTGTCTGTAGACTTCTCCAACCCATAGAGGCAGGATTTCAAGCAAACAACCAGTCAGTCGGTCATTAGCATTGCCTGTTATCAAGGACGAGAAGGCTCCTGTGTCAGCCAACACAGGGAAAGACTCGTGGAGCCAGTCTGCCTGCTGAACGCATGAAGGAAAAACAACACTCACAGAGAGCTTTGGATGATTAAGGAAATCTGCTGGCATGATTGTTACTATGCTAATACAGAACAATATTTACTAAGAACACTGGGTGCAATATGCCAATCAGAGAATGTAATGGTCTCTCCGCTCCAGGTCCTTAAGAAAGAGGAAACTTGTACAAACTCCTGAACACAGGTGCTAATCACCTACTCAGATCTAAGTGTGAAGGGGGTGTGTGTGTGTGTGTGTGTGTGTGTGTGTCCGTCCCTGTGTGCCTGCACATATATGCCTGTGCCCACACTCTGTAAACTTTTCTATCTCTTTTTTGTGTAAAGGAATGAAGAAAGGGGAAAAGGAATTTTTAAAAGGGGGCAGGAGAGACATTTGAAAACATTTTTTTTTAAAAAATCATTTGAGAGTCTCAATCTTAAAGAGGAAAAATATAAAAAGGAAGCTGAGGTTCCTTCCTAAGGTTTCACATTTGTAGTATCTTTCTTTCCTATGCTAAGCCCACATTAGCAGGCTTTTATACTTGCCAAAAAATGTAGACTGTTTCCTTTTCTAAGAAATATTCCACAATTTGGAATATTTTTTACCATCAAAGACTTTTAAGAGAAAGTTGACCTATGCAAGCTATTTATACAGAATACTTTTAATCATCAGTAGAAATTACAACACAGCAAAATATAGAAACAAAAAAAATATGGAGAATTCTGCTATTGAACATTCTCATATGAAACACTCAAAAGCTTAAGAAAATGCGAAAGTATTGCTTTCTGGATAATCTGAGTCAAATGAATTTTTGCTTGGTTTTCCATCTGGGGATTTTTATACAGAGAAATATTTTACTTCACTTTGAGCAGATAGCTGAAGGATAATTTTTCTAGATCTCCAATGCTGTGACTTTTCCTTCGCTACTTTCAAAAGTTACAGTGATCCCCAGATCTAAATAGACTATAAATTACTAAAGTAAATGAATGAGATAGTGCCAGTCTCTCTGCATTTCAATTACGCAAGCAGCCTGCCTTTTTAAATGGAATTTGAAATCATCACAGAACAGAATCCCCAATTCTATTGCCAGTCCACATCCTGATACGTTTACTTAAGTCAATTATTGAGTCTCTTAGATTATGTCTACAGAAGCTGCCAAAACATCTGGTCATTTCAATCAGTTCAATAAAAGATTCTGCCAAGTCAGGAGAAAAAAATTAGTCAAACTACTCATTTGTATAGGCAGAAATGGGTTATTTTCTCTGGGTAGGCAGTAAGTGAATATTGCGCAAAAGGTTTTGGTTTTCTCTTCTGAAACCAGAAAACGTTCATAGTTCCTGAAGGAGGTTGTAGTTTTTATCAGTTAATGTTTGGGAGGTGTCCTGACAGATCTTCAGTCCAAAATGTAATGAGTGTGAAGATGACTTAGCCATGTCTCTGAGACAATTCTGTGCTCATTTGGATTCTATGTTCTCAAGGTTGGGACCAAGCCAGAATCAAGTCAATTGCTGTTTGCTAAATGTTGAAAAATAAAAGTAGCTGTACTAGAAATCACAGAATAGTGCTTTTCCCCTGTAACCCACTGGTATTCTCATGCCTGTGTCCTCACTTTAATAAAATCTGACCCATGATGTGAATTACCAATACAGATGAATATACTGCTTTTCACTGGAATCTTTCGTGGCACAAAATGCCGCTCTATGAAGTTAAAATAATACAGTCCTTTTATTTCCTCAGTACTTATCTGGTATCTTCGATGGATATGTGGAATTTCAAATTATCTTTATGGACATCACAATAACAGCCCCAAAGAGAAATTAATGCTCAGAGAAGGGGAGGAAGAGATTTTGGAGCCCAGCTCAGCATTCTGCTCCTAGGTCCCCGTTTTTCCTTTCGTACTGACATATTCAATCATGTGTCAAAAATCCTCCGATCTGAAACATTCTTTAAAAATGATTTCATTCAGAAATCTGTATTAGAATACAAGCTCTTACTTGAATAACCTTACTGGAAGAAGAAAACAGCTTCATATTCATTTGGGGCAACATTAAGTATAGATAAATTTTGTTTTAAAAGGCCAGAGAAAATTAGGAACAATTATTGCCATAATGGAATAATATAAATTTTATATTAACATCTGAAGTGACTCACCCTCCTCCTGAATATTTCAGAGTACATGATCTCTTAGGCTAATGTCTGTGTATACCTTGTTAAATGTCCATAGCTTAATTGTTAAGGGTAATTGTTAATGAATTAGCACACAAAAAAGTCTATTTCCTTTAAAGGAGAAAATGGCTATTTGTTTTTTTAAAAGATACCCAGTTTTCTAAGTAGGAGGAAAACAATTTTTTTAAAAAGAGAAAAAAAATTATTTAGAATCTCAGTATGAGTAGACACTTGCTTTACGAATAAACAGAAATTTTACTAATAGCTCAATTAGGCTGAAGGGTAGAATTTGGGGTCCAATAAAAGAATGATATTCAGGTAGCCAAGAGGGAGAATTTTAGTTCTGACACGGGGCAAATTGGAAGTTGATAGGAACAAGACTTTTTGGAGAATTAGGCAGAAGAATCCTGGACTAAGAATAGGATAAACTAGGGTGATCTAATGGGAGGCTGGGGATGTAAGACCGTAGTTAACTTTTTGTGGACGGAACTAGAATTTGTTTTCCCTCTGCAAGAACTGATTACGCAGAGTTTATGCCTTTGTTTAGCCAGTACAATTTTAGAAATATAGGTTTTACTGCCCTGAAGACAATGGCATAAAGAGAAGGGTAGGGCATAAAGAAGAGATAAAAAGTATGTCATTGAACAGAATGTGCAGATTCTGAGGCTCCTGAGAAACTCAAAATTATTAACACACAGCAAGAAAAGTAGCCAACTTCTAATTCAAACTTTGGGATACACACAGCCTGCATACACGCAGGCTACATAGTCTACAAGTAGGTTACTGTCCTGATGACAAACAAAAAAGTCACTTACAAGATAATATGTATTTTGGAACACAAACAGCCACTTGAAAGAGCCCGAATTAGTCACACACTGTTTGTGGCAATGTAAACTGTGGTATATTTCTGGAGGGCAGTTTGGCATTATGTCTCAAATGTAAAATCGAACCAGGAATCCCAGTCTAGGAATTGAAACCAAAGTTGTGGTTCTCAAATATGATTGTGCGCATAATCTACTACAAGGGCTACAAAAACTGCCAGTTCCTAGGTTTCTCCCCCCAGAAATGTGTAGGTGTGAGAATTGACATTTTAAAGCCAGCAACCCTTTTTTACTACTGCTTAACAAACAGGTTGGCAAAGAGATTATAATAGAAGCAGGAAAGTCTGTAAGAAGAAAGAAATTAGTTGTAAGATCCCTTAAAATTGCAGAAAATTGGAAAATCTGTCATTTCACCTCTCCGAAACTTAGTTTCCTTGTCTTCACCATAAAAGTACATACCCAATGGCACTCTTATAAAACTAAATAGTAAGATTCACTAATTGTCTTAGACAATGACTGACACATAGTTAAAGATCAATAGATGTTGACTACTATTACTGCAATGTTGAGTGGGGAAAAACCATTTAAATATTAGATTACATAACACAATCAGTTTTTGAAGCATTGTTTATAAAAACATGGACACACACACACAGATGTCTGGAAGCTTGTTTAAATATTAACAGTGATAAGGACCAAGGGCCAAGGGAGTAGGGGGGAGTCTCACTAAGTTGTCTAGGCTGATCTCGAACTCTTAGCCTCAAGCCATTCTTCAGACTCAGCCTTTCAAAGTGCTGGAATTACAGGTGTGAGCCATGGCACCTGACCCAGTGATGATTTCTTGATAGTGAAATTTTGAGGGACTTATTTTTCCTCTTTGTAATTTTGAATATTGTTTTCACTGTTTTACAATCAATATTTATCTTTTTTCCCCAAGAATTATAGTATTTAAGTTCCAAATATGACCAAATTAAAAAATATAAAGTGCATTTCAACATCTTACATTTACATAACACTTCCATTTACAGAAAATTGTTACATGCAGTGCTACATGTAAAACTCATACAACCCTATATATTTTTAAAACATGCCTTATTATTCCATTTAAAAGATGAGGAAACTGAGGAAAGGCGTTTCACTTGCAGTTACCCACACACCCCTAAACCTACACTTACAGATCCAAGTCTCAAACCCAACTCTTTTGAGTCCAAGTTCACCATACCTTCTACGGGACAATGTTCCCTTGCCGATCCCTGTTACATTTTTTAAAAGAAATGGGATTCCAGTTTTATGAGTTTCTATTTTTCACGTATCCACTCCACTTACTTAAAGAATGCTAAGCACTTGACAAAATTGAGATGAACTGAACACTAAGAGGGTTGATAGGAAAACATATTGACGTTAACCGTCTCATGTGTCATGAGCTTTAGTTAATCCTGGCCGTCCCAATAACCGTTAACGCAAATTTCACGAGCAAGGAAAATGGGTTGATGTGTCGAATTATGTAGAATGTGGACTGTCAAGTGGATTGCTCTGAGTACTCGTAAAACGTTCACCTCCTAGCAATCAAGCCCCCGCGTCCGACTGAGCTTTGCCGCCAAGGCAAGTTTGGCTCCTGACCATGCCAAGAATCGGGAAGAATCCTTAAGGTGGCCGCAGTTCCTCAGGGCTGCGGCGCGGCGGTCACTGCCCTCTACCGAATGAGAAGGGAGCGCGACGTCAGTGCTGTGGAATCACGTCTCCCTCTATTGGCAGGAACATGGTACAACAACCAAGATGCGCTTCCGTGACGTGCCGACTCAGCTCTAGCTACTGGCTGGGAGCACAGTCTGAGGAAATGCACTCAGGGGGTTCCTTGACCTCAGCGCTGTCAGAGGCATCACTAGTAGCTATTCTTCCCTAAAACAGGGATGCAGATCAAGGGACATTCTGATTTGACAGGGAAGAGTTGACAGGGAAGGCTCTTTGCTGATTCTACACTCTAGTTTTAGTTCTTATAATTCTCACCATCAAAGATTTGAATTGTCTATCTAAAATAATTTTACACAACCTCGCGGTACTTCTATTTAATAAGGACGTTTAACAAGGGAGGATTTGGAAGCAGCACATGATACAAGTAGAAAGCCTGTAGCATACAACGACAGGATGCAGGACTGTGGCCTGGTAGCATAGTCTAGGAGAGAATGCAGCTCAGTCCAACTAATGCTTGAGGACGTCAGCCATAAATTAGAGGCCAACTTCCCTTAGTGAGTGTGTCTCAGAGATCTAATTAGTTTATGGTGGTTGGTCTCTAATATAATCAATAATATGTACATACATTGCATTTGAATTAACCCCAGTATATGTTTGTCTACTGAGACCATATTTTAATGTGGATTGGGTGAACTCACAGTACCTTGAACATATAGATGACACCTGGTCTCCTTTACCTTAGGTTGTAACCTCTTCAGTAAAGGGAATGGATGGAGGGTCTGGCTAATAATGGAAAATGTAGGAGGTAAAATGTTAGTAACAGAATGAGTACAAAAGAAGAGAAATGCAAAGAACTCAGTTTTTCCTACAATGACAGAAAGCCTCGACCCTATAAATTACAAATCCAAAGTCACTGACTTTTCTATTTTTCCATGAAAATTATACTTTCTTATTTTGCCCTTTCCTGCAATAGAGCATACAGAATCAATGTTGCCAGGTAAGAAAAACAAATGTGTTCATAACTACAACAACCAATCCTCCCCCAACAAATCTTCCACACACACACACACACACAAAAAGAAACCCTCCAATCCATGGGAGGGGCTAAAACTACCACAAAACTATGGACAACAATTAAGAAGTTGGCTGAGGTCCTACATTCCTAGTTACTATTTAACCAGTCAGATAACTGAGTTTGGAAACAGGACATTGTTATATTTCCGGGTATTTAATATCACCTTCTTGAATGGCAGCATTTTCTTCTTGGTATTGCAATGCATTGTCTTAATTGTAGCAGTGTGTTGTAAATATGTGGTGGAGATAAGTATATACAAACTGAATATAGAGATGATCTATCTGACAGATATTTATTGAACATCCATTTTGTCCCAGGAACTGTGCTGGTTCAAAGAAATACACTCCCTTTTCTCAGAGAAATAAACCCATAGCAGAGACAGATGAATGAACAGGAAGGTATACCCAAGATGATGTACTGGTAACTATAACACCACAAAAAAAGGGTAATGTAGTCCAGTTGTAAGAGGAATCAGAAAAAAAAAGAAAAGGATTTCAAAAAGAACTGTCCTCTAAATTAAGATCTGAGGGAAAAGTATGACTTAGCAAAGGGTAAAGAAATGTTAAGACCATTTAAGGCACACAAGAAAAATATCCAAGGCGTAGAGGCAAGTGAAAGTGTCTTGTGTCCTGGAACCTGCAGTAGTTGAGTGTGGCTGAAGTGTAGGTATGAAGAGGAATGTGTCCAGACAAAATGAGAGAAGAAAAAAAAGGGCCAGATCATAAAGCATCTTTTACATTATGATATTGATTTATATTTTATTCTGAAAACAATGAGAATCACTGAAGGATTTCTAGCAGAAGAGTGACATAATCAGATGTGCTTCTGAAAGCCCTGGCCACAATGTTTAGAGAGTATGAATTGGAGAAGAGCAAAACAGAAACAGGGAAACCAGCTAAGAAGTTACGATGTTCTATGTTAACTCAAGTGAGAGGTAGTAGTCCTCTGAAGTCAGAAAGATGAAGAGAAAAAGAACGATTGAAGTGGTTTCAAGATAACAGAATCCATGAGATTCAAGGACTATTTTTATGTGAGAAAATTAAGAAATCAAAGTCAAGAATGACCCCATTTAATATCCATAATATAAAAACTGCTACAACTTGACAATAGAAAAACAGCCCAATTTTAAAATCGGTAAAGGACTTGTATAGTCATTTCTCTAAAGAAGATATACAAATGGCTAGTTTTTGGAGCACAGAGAGCTCAACATTATTCGTCATCAAGGAAATGCAAATCAAAATCACAATGACATACCATGTTATACCTACTAGGATAACTATAATCAAAGGAGACAAAAAATTACAAGTGTTGGCATGGATATGGAGCAATTGGAACCCTAGTACACTGCTAGCAGGACAGTAAAATGGTACAGCTGCTGTGGAAAGCAGTTTGGCAGTTCCTCAAAAAGCTAAGCACAAATTTGGCATATCATCCAGGAATTCTGCTCCTAGGTTTATCCACAAAGTAATTCAAAACAGGAATTCAGACAGATTATTTGTATGCAAATGCTCATTGCAGCATTATTTACAATATCCAAAAGTAGAATCAACCAAGTGTTTATCAACATCAAGTTGGATAAACAAGATGTAGTATACACATACAATGGAATATTATGTAGTCATAAAAAGGAATAACATCCTGAGAGGTGCTACAACAGGGAGAAATCTTTCAAATATTATGCTAAGTGAAATAAGGGAGACACAAAAGGACAAGTATTGTATGGTTAAACTTATATAAAATACTTGCAATAAGCAAATTCACAGAGACAGAAAGTAGAATAGTGGTTACCAGGTGCCAAGGGGAAGGAGGAATGGTGAGCTATTGTTCAATGGTTATAGAGTTTCTGTTTGGGGTGATTAAAAGTTTGGGAAATAGGGAGTAGTGATGGTTGCACAACATTGTGAACATATTTAGTGGCACTAAATGATATACTTAAAAATGGTTTGTGGCTAGCCGGGCTCAGTGGCTCAGCCTGTAATCCCGCACCTTTGGGAGGCTGAGGTGAGTGGATTGCCTGAGCCCGCGGGTTCGAGACCCGCCTGGGCAAGCGGGACCTCATCTCTACAATAAATCAAAAAAAATCAGCCGGGCGTGGTAGCGCACGCCTGTAGTTCCAGCTACTTGGAAGGCTGAGGCGGAAGGATCGCCGGAGCCCAGCAGGTCGAGGCTGCGGTGGCCGGGAGCGGCCACTG
>CAUYQG010042599.1:0-13506 GCA_963574415.1 Tarsius wallacei
CCAACAGACACATGAAAAAGTGTTCAGCCTCACTAATCATCAGAGAAATGCAAATCAAAACCAAATTGAGATGCCACCTAACTCCAGTAAGAACGACCATCATTAATAAAACAAACAACAACAGATGCTGGCAAGGATGCAGAGAAAAAGGAACACTTCTACATTGCTGGTAGGAATGCAAACTAGTGCAACCTCTTTGGAAAACAGTGTGGTGATTTCTGAAAGGACTAGAAATTGACCTTCCATATTACCCAGCAATCCCCCTATTGGGAATATATCCAGAGGAACTCAAATCATTCTACAAAAAAGATACCTGCACACGCATGTTTGTTACAGTTCTTTTCACAATAGCAAAAACATGGAACCAACCATGCTGCCCACTGAAGCTGGACTGGCTAAAAAAATGTGGTACATATACACAATGGACTACTGTGCAGCCATAAAAAAGGACAAATATATGGACTTCACAGCAACTTGGATGGATTTATAGTCTATTATACTCAGTGATCTATCACGGAAACAAAGAACAGAGTATCATATGTTCTCACTCAGAAGCAGACCTTGAACAATTATCGTAATACTATAAGAAAGGAATTGTCAGTAGTGTGAAACTGCCAGGGGAGGTGGGGTGGGATTAGCAGTTGAGGGAAACTGCCAGGTGGGGAGGGGCACACTCATCGACAGGGGTATCTGCGTAATGAATATTTGTATATCTAACCCTGAATTGTACCCCACATCTTAAAAAGAAAAGAAAAAAGAAATTGCCACACTGTTTCCCCCAGAGGTTTTACTAGTTTACACTCCCACAACAGTGTAGGAGCATTCCCTTTTCCCCCTGCATCTTCTCTAGCATCTTTTGTTTTTTGAGTCATTGATGATGGCCATCCTGACTGGAGTTAGGTGATATCTCAGTGTGGTTTTGATTTACATTTCTTTGATGATTAGTGAGACTGAGCATTTTTTCATGTATCTCTTGGCTGCTTATATGCCTTCTTCTGAGAAGTGTCTATTCATATCTTTTGCCCATTTATTATTATTTATTTATTTATTTATTTTTGAGTTGGAGTGTCACTCTGTCACCCAGACTGGAGTACAGTGGTCCCTCCTGGCCACCGCAGCCTCGACCCGCTGGGCTCTGGCGATCCTTCCGCCTCAGTCTTCCAAGTAGCCGGAATTATAGGCGCGCGCTACCACACCCGGCTAATTTTTTATTTATTGTAGAGATGAGGCCTCGCCAAGCTGCCCAGGCGGGTCTCGAACCCTTGGGCTTAGGCAATCCACTCACCTCGGCCTCCCAAAGCGCTGGGATTACGGGCTGAGCTACCGAGCCTGGCCTTTTGCCCATTTTTTTAATAGGGTTGTTTATTTTTTTCCTTTTAGCATGTTTGAGTTCCTTGTAGGTCCTGGATGTTAGGCCTTTGGCAGATAGATGCACAGTTGGCAAATATTTTTTCCCATTCTGTGGGCTGTCTCCCTGCTCTCTTGATGGTTTGTTTCTTTTGCTTTGCAGAAGCTTTTCAGTTTGATGAGGTCCCACTTGTCTCTCTTATTTTTTATTGGCATTCGTGTTTGGAGAATTGATCAAGAATTGATTGCCTACTTTATTATTTATTTATTTATTTATTTATTTTTTATTTTTTGAGTTGGAGTCTCACTCTGTCGCCCAGACTGGAGTGCAGTGGCCGCTCCGGGCTACTGCGACCTCGACCTGCTGGGCTCCGGTAATCCTGCCGCCTCAGCCTTCCCAGTAGCCAGAATTACAGGCATGTGCTTCCACGCCCGGCTGATTTTTTGATTATTGTAGAGATGAGGTCTCACCAAGTTGCCCAGGCGGGTCTCGAACCTGTGGGCTCGGGCAATCCACTCACCTCAGCCTCCCAAAGTGCAGGATTACAGGCTGAGCCACTGAGCCCGGCTTGATTGCCTACTTTAATGTGCCTAAGAGTGTTTCCTACGTTTTCTTCTAGGACTCGTATAGTTTGCAGTTTTATATTTAGGTCTGTGATTCATTTAGAATTGATTTTTGTGTATGGTGATAGGTGGGGGTCCTCTTTCAATTTTCTGCCTGTGGTCAGCTGGTTTTCCCAGCACCATTTACTGAATGAATAGGTTCTCCTCTCCCCGATGGTTGTTGGTGGAGGCTTTGTTAAAGATGAGTTGATTGAGAAATTGAGGTTTTGCCTCTGAAATCTCTATGCTGTTCCATTGGTCTATATGCCTGTTCTTGTACCAATACCCGGCTGTTTTGATTTTTGTAGCCTTATAGTAGAGTTTAAAGTCTGGAAATGTGATACCTCCTGCTTTGTTTCTTTTGCTAAGGATTGTTTTGGATATTCATGGTCTTTTATCTTTCCATATGAACTTTTGTATTGTCGTTTCCAGGTCTAAGAAGAATGATGTTGGTAGTTTAATGGGTATTGTGTTAAATCTGTAGATTACCTTAGGTAGGATGGACATCTTAACAATGTTAATGCTTCCAATCCATGAGCATGGAATATTTTCCATTTGTTTGTGTCATCTTTGATTTCTTTGAGCAGTGTTTTGTAGTTTTCATTGTTAAGGTCTTTCGCTTCTCTGATTAGGAAGATGCCAAAATATTCCATCTTTTTTTGTGGCTATTGTGAATGGGATTGTGCTTTTTAATTGGTTCTTTTTCTATTTGTCATTGGCACATAATAATGCGACTGTCTTTTTCATGTTGATTTTATACCCTGAGACTTTGACTGTCTTTTATCAATGCAAGGAGGTTTTTGACAGATTCTCTTGGGTTTTCAAGGTATAGGACCATGTCATCCACAAAGAGGGGTAACTTAACTTCCTCTTTTTCTATTTGGATACCCTTGTTTTCCTTCTCTTGTCTGATTGCTCTGGCTAGGACTTCCAACACTGTGTTGAACAGGAGGGATGAGGGTGGACAGCCTTGTCTTGTTCTGGTTTTCAGGGGAAATGATTCCAATTTCTGTCTGTTTAGGAGTATGTTGGCTGTGGGTTTATTGTAGATGGCTCTGACTGTTTTGAGGTATGGTCCCTCTATGCCCAGGTGTTCAAAGGTTTTTATCAAGAAAGGATGTTGGATTTCCTCAAAAGTTTTTTCTGCATCTAATGATATAATCATGTGGTTCTCATTTTTATATCTGAACATGATCTTACAGATTTAATATTAATAAAAGTTATTGAATTAACCAATCATAGAGTTGATAGAAACTTACAGGAAGTTAACCAAGACGAGGACTCTACTTTTTAAAAATCCAGGTGTATTTGATAGTACTGTTTTCTAGATGAAGGCATAAGAGGCGTGTCTGTTGGTTTTGTAGTTTCCACAAATATGAGATGGATAGATAATACACTGAAAGAATTTGGAGTCAAAGAGATATTGATATACTAGAATGACATGATGAAACCACCAAGTTATTCTGTAATCTGGAGAGTAGGGATTATGTCTATGTCTATTTCTTTCTTTTTTTTTTTTGAGTTGGAGTCTCACTCCTTTGCCCAGGCTGGAGTGCAGTGGCACGCAGGCTCGCGGGCACCCCAGCATCGACCTGCTGGGCCCCAGCCATCCTTCTGCCTCAACCTTCCGAGTAGCTGGAACTACAGTTGGGCGCTACCACACCTGGCTAATTTTTGATTTATTGTAGAGACAAGGTCTCGCCAAGTTGCCTGAGCTGGTGTTGAACCCGTGGGCTCAGGTAATCCACTCGCCTCGGCCTCCCAAAGTGCTGGGATTACAGGCTGAGCTACTGAGCATGACCGAGGAATTTCTTTTAAGTGCATGGTATTTACTGCTGATTTTTATTTGACTATTGTAGAGTGCCATTTTCTTTGATTAGAGAGTGTATATGTGCGTGTGTGTGTGTCTGTGTCTGTGTCTGTGTGCCCTGTGTTAACCCTGAACAGTTCCTGAATAGGCCCTTAGCCCTGTGTTATCCCTGTGTTAACCCTGTATTAACCCTGAACAGTTCCTGAATAGGCCCTTAACAGAATCTCAGTTCTGAGAAGGCTTAAGCTGGCTTGGTTGTACATAGTCCTTAATTAAGGATGTATTAATTGTTGCCTTTTAAGCCCTTACTGGTTACTGAGGGCACTTGGGCTTTTATATGGAGAAATGGTGGAAGAGTTATTGTTATCAAATAGAAAGGAACAGGTACCTTATGAGTCTTTTTATAATGTGCTCATCCTTCTCTCTCCTTCCTCATTCTTCCAAGTGAAAGGATGTGCTGCAAGGACAGAAATTCATCATGCAACAGTCCTAAATCACAGGTGCTAGAGAGGCACACAATAGATGTGAGAGGCCGGCTGTGCAGGTGGCTCACACCTGTAATGCCAGCACTTCGGGAGACTGAGGTGGGAGGATTCCTTGATCCTAGGAGTTCTAAGCTAGCCTGGGCAACATAGCAAGATACTGCCTTTATTTTAAAAAAGCATGTGAGAACTGTGCACAATATCTGAAGGTGTAAGACTTGAGTCTTCTTACGTCATTTTGAGGCATGTAGGGAAGAAATTTCTTCTACCTTCTTATGTTTAGTATCTGGGAGCCTGCAAATTAAACGGACAAGAAATTAACGGAGAATAAGGTTTATGGTCAGCATATGGGAGCTGACAAAATAAGTAGCTGGCTTATTAAATTGGTGAAGTTAAAGGCTTATATACTTTGTAAGGAAGGGGAGTGGGAGAAATGGCTTCTATGGGAAGAACAAATATATTTCTTTAGGAAAGACAAATGGGTTTCTAGAAGAACAAACGAGAGATAAGAAAGTCTGTGGTAATGTTAGTCTGCACAGGTATGAGTGGTCTTTCCATCTTCTTCAGGGCCATAAAACTTCCAGAAAAGGGATTTATGTTAGGTTTATTCTCATTCTTCCTCCTGGGAGTAGACTTGCCCCAGAGAGGTAATTTATGGCAGCCTCATTTCCCAGAAGTTGCTTCTTTTAGTTAGGGAAGCTCTGAGAAATTTTTTTCCATCTACTGAATTTTATTTTTTTATTTTTATTTTTGAGTTGGCGTCTCACTCTGTTGCCCAGGCTGGAGTGCAGTGGCATGCTCGTGGCCACTGCAGCCTTGACCTGCTGGGTTCAGGTGATCCTTCTGCCTCGGCCTTACAAGTAGCTGGAACTACAGGTGTGTGCTACCACGCTCAGTTTATTTTTTGATTTACTGTAGAGACGAGGTTTCACCAAGTTGCCCAGGTTGGTCTGGAACCCCTGAGCTCAGGCAATCTTCTTCTCTCAGCCTCCCAAAAAGCTGGGATTACAGGCTTGAGCCACCGTACCCCGCCTTATCTACTGAATTTTAAATGCCTTCAGCTCAAAATAATTTTAATATGAACACTAGGGTTCATAGTGGGTCCTCATGGGCATGACGCTTAGACCAATGGGTAGGAGTTTTAGGGAGACAGACTTACGTTAATAAAAGGAAAACCTTTCTGGACAGTAAACAATATAAAGTTGTATTTTCTGGTGAGGGATTACAGTGTAGTAGGTATTCTGTTGTGTACACTGAGTGCATATTTCTACAATGGGGATAAAATGGGCAAATGGTAAAGATGCTGTCAGTTTTCTTTTTGCAATATTCAGGTGCTCAACCTGGTATCTCATCTGACTGAAAGAGCATCCTGCTGACTTACAGAACAGCTTATGGGGGTACCTGCAGGCAAAACTAGAATTTTCTGAAGAAATATTTTTCTGTTTCATCCCAGGAACAAGTGACATTCTCAAAGCTCTTCAATATAAAACATGACTAAGAAGACTTTTGTCTAAAAATTTCTAGACAGTTGTTACCAGATATCCATATTAACTATAAAACTAAATCTCAAAATGTTTCAGTGGATGTTTAGTTTTGAGGAACATAACTTCTTTTTGAATTTGCCAGGTCTGATTATTATAAAATGTTCCCTTATATAAGTAAATAAGCTAAGATTACTGTGGTCTTGAATATAATAAAACTAAGCCAATTACATTTTGAAAATGTCTGGCAAAAACAGTAGAATCATTTCTGTCAGGCCATTATTTCTCATAGCAGTTCTATGGCAGAATTGAATAACTAGCATAAGCTTTTATCCTCTGTAACAAGGAAACTTGAATCAGATCACTGCTTTGTAGGTTTTGTGTACGGTTCAATTCACATGTACACCAAGCATTATCTGTAGAATGTGTAAATAAGGAACTTGTTTCCATATATCCTTCTGTTTTTAAAAATATGTATAGATACAGTTTTGACTCATGGAATATAATATATTTAAAGGCAATCCTGAATTCGGAGTAGCCTTTGCTATTTATTTGCATTTTCTCAATCAGCTGTCCTAAAATATACAATGAAGGGATCAGAAAAGTTTTTTTTATACATCCTTCCTTCCATTCCCTTTCCCCTACTAAGTATATAAGCCTTTAACTTTACCCATTTAATAAGCCAACTACTTTTTTTGTCAGGTCCCATATGCATACTATAAATCTTTCTCTCCTGTTAATGTCAGTTTAATTTGCGGGCCCCAGACACTAAATGTAAGAGAGTAGAAGATAGCCGGGCTCGGTGGCTCAGCCTGTAATCCCACGCCTTTGGGAGGCTGAGGTGAGTGGATTGCCTGAGCCTGTGGGTTCGAGACCCGCCTGGGCAAGCGAGACCTCATCTCTACAATAAATCAAAAAAATTAGCCAGGCGTGGTAGCGCGCGCCTGTAGTTCCAGCTACTTGGAAGGCTGAGGCGGAAGGATCACCGGAGCCCAGCAGGTCGAGGCTGCGGTGGCCGGGAGCGGCCACTGCACTCCAGTCTGGGCGACAGAGTAAGACTCCAACTCAGAAAAAAAAAAAAAAAAAAAAAGAGAGTAGAAGAATTTTTTTTCCTTCCTTACATATTGGCAAGAGGTCAAGAGACTTGAAAGTACCCATTGGCAACTATTGAGCTAAATTAGAAGTTGGCATACTTTCTAGTGGACTATCTACTCTCTGTTGCAACTCAGTTCTAACCTTGTAAGGCAAAACCAGCCATAGACTATATGTAAATGAATGATTGTGGCTATGTTCCCAAAAAACTATAGGTAGTGGGCGGGATTTAACTCACACCTAATGTTTGTTGACCCCTGACTTAGATCTTCTGAAAGCTTCAAATTCTAAGTTTAAAAAAAATGGGAATGAGAGGAGGGGTTAATGACAGTCCTATTTTGTATCTCACAGAACACTATCAGGAGATCATGGATCATCCCTACTTTGTTATTGGTAGTTTTGTAAGAACAGTGGCTACTGTAAAGTTCAGAATCCTATACTTCTATACTTAGAACTAGGTTTTTCTCCCCCTTGGATTATGCTGAATACAGAGTGTTATATTTGCATTACTTATGCATTTCTGTGTTCCTGCTGGGTTGAGTGTTTGTGTTCATTTCTAGCATCACTTCCTTCTAATTATCTCATGGCTGGTTTCTTTTGATCATCTTTATTTTAATAAAGGATAGCGTTTTTTTCCAGATTCTAGTGTACTGTACTTTTGGACTTTCAAGAAAAATTGTAAAAAGACTTGAAATGAAGCCAAAATATTACTAGGTGTCTTTATTGGAAAACTAGATAGTAGGAAATGCAGTGCACCCTTGTGTTTTGAGTCTGTGAGGTTTGCACCTTTCATTGTTTTTGGGCTAGTTTATAGCCTTGTACATTGTTAGACAACTGATAGCAGTATAAGTGATTCTTTTCCATAGTATACAGATTATTTTTCCCAGATGGAGGGGCGCAATTGATTTTCCTTTCCTCTTTCCCTGTAAGGCTAGTTTTGCATCTAATATGTGGAAATTCATTTCAGTATTCCTGATTGCCTTTATGTGTGTGGTACTTTTAATTCTCCTCTGAACTGGTTATAATATTTTACTGGGCCAAATGAGCGAATATTTAGTGAGCTAAATAAAGTCTTTGACGTGTATTCATTTTATGCTTGTATGAGAGTCATGATTTAACCTTTATGAAAACTGATATTTTAATAGGAACAAGGTCCTTAAGTGGTTTTTATTCACTGGTCTCCCTCTCATAAAACCTATCAAAAAAGGAAGGTGGGAAAGTACTAATAAGTTTAGAGATCAGTAGTAGCCTCAGGGATTTTTATTATTTGTCATAATTGCTGAAAAATACTGCTTTTATAATTTAGTGGCATGTGGTATAAATTATTCATGCTTATGTGTTAAATGTTTAAATGGCATGTATTTGTAACTTGGTTGAATTTGAAAATTTAATAATTTTAACCTGGTGTATTTGAATATCTGTCATTATGAGTAAAGAAGCCAAAGAATTTTCTCCATTAGCCTTAAAATAAGTAGGTAATGACTTATTTATAACCATCTCAAATGAAGAGAACATTGTAGAAATTCAAAGGTTATGAATATCAGAATTATGTTGTCAAAAATCTCTAAATCAAGCTGGGTTGCAGTGGCTCACGTCTGCAATCCCAGCAGTTTGGGAGTCAAAGGCGAGAGGATTGCCTGAGTCTAGGGGTTTGAGGTCAGCCTGAGCAACTTGGCGAGACTTCATTTCTACAATAAATGAAAAATTAGCTGGATGTGGTGGTGCACGCCTGTAGTTCCAGCTAATTGGAAGGCTGAGGCGAAAGGATCACCTGAGCCTAGCAGGTGGAGGCTGCAGTGGACATAAGTATGCCACTGCACTCCAGCCTGGGTGACAGAGTGAGATTCCAACTCAAAAAAAAAAAAAAAAGAAAAGAAAAAAGAAAATCTCCAGATCAGAGTTTATGTTGAATGGTTTGAATTTAGGTTTTATTATTCACATGCATAAAACTATGGGAACTAACAAGTAAATGCAGTTTGGGCTGACCTAGATTTTCTTAAAACAAAACAAAACCTCAGCAGGTTACAAAAACTATAAACTAACTGGAATTTTTTAAATGAATGAAAGTAATTTTGGACATAGTTCTAGTGTGGTTCGTTCAAATTGCAAGAAAGACAAGCCTAAGTAGTCTTTTAGTATTTCCCAAATTGTAGGGACAAAGTTCTTTTTTTTTTGAGTTGGAGTCCCATTCTGTCGCCCAGACTGGAGTGCAGTGGCACTCTCCTGGCCACCGCAGGCTCTATCTGCTGGGCTCTGGCGATCTTTCCGCCTCAGCCTTCCTAGTAGCTGGAACTACAGGCGTGCCGCTACCATGCCCGGCTAATTTTTGATTTATTCTAGTAGAGACGAGGTCTCACCAAGTTGCTGGGTGGATCTCCAACCCGCCGGCTTCGGCAATCCACTCGCCTCGGCCTCCCAAAGTGCTGGGATTACAGGCTGAGCCATCGAGCCTGGCCGGTAATCATAATAGATGTCCTAGGAGGTTTATAATCTATTTTCAAGTAATTCCGAAAAGGTGTATGTGATGGTTAAGAGCATGGATTTCAGAGCCGGACTGTGGGGTTTGAATCAGCTCCACTGTTCATTAACTTGTTACACTTTCACACCCTCACTTTTTGATAGTAAAGTTGCCAACTATTGATGTAGAGTCATCTTAAGAAATAAATTTTTCAAAGATATGGGTGAGGAGTATCTCCCAAATTATTTACATTAATTGCCCTCAAATTCTTTCACTATGAAATACCTTTTCAAGTTTTCAAGGACACCTGTGAGGGGGGGACCAAAAAAACACCCTCTCTCCCATCCAAGCGCTCATCAGGAGCGACCCTGCTTAGCTTCCCAGCTCCAGGCGCATTTTGTGCCTGCGCTCCATGGCGCGCCCTGGCACCCTCTCTCTATATATATATTTTTGGGAGGGTGGACCCCATGTAGTACAGGCTTCCCCTGCTAGCTAAGTGTTCTAGGAACCTGTCAGCATTCGTGTACCAGCTAGCATTGTTGTGGGAGACTGCGTTTGACCTCAGTGAGTTGTTTTGGAGATTCTTTCAACATGTTTGCCCATTTCATGCTGGGTGATTTACGAGCATACCTGTCCTCACTGTGCTGAATGTTTAGCAGTTTTTGACCACAAATGGCATGACCCCTGTGTCCCACCCTCCCTATTCACCTGATCTTGTCCTGAGTGACTTTTTTTTTTTTTTTTAAAGTTAGAGTCTCACTCTATAGCCTCAACTGCAGGGCTAAGGCAATCCTTCTGTCTCAGCCTTTGAAGTAGCTGGAACCATAGGCTTGCACCACCGCACCCAACTAATTTTTTTATTTATGTAGAGACGAGATCTCACCAAGTTGCCCAGGCTAGTCTTGAACCCCTGGGCTTGCCTCTGCCTCCCAAATTGCTGGGATTATAGGCCTGAGCTATGGCACCGGGCTACTTATTTTTGTTTCCCCAGATGAAAAAAGCCCTCAAAGGGAAATGTTTTGCCAATGTGAAAGAGGTGGGAAAAAAAAATGGCAGAAGCACTAAAAGGCATCAGAACTGACAAGTTCAAAAACTGTTTTGAGTAGTGAAAAAAGTGTCAATAGGTGTATTGTATCAAATGGAGAATACTTAGAAGGTGACTGAAATTTAAACATGTAAGAATAAATACACATTTTTAAATAAATAAATTCCGATTTTTTGGGAGTCTCGCCTTGTGTTAAGATAATTTCAAGGAAGAGTTTCGGAAGTACTCACTTAATTGTCCTAAGGAAGGGGAATTTATTGTAAGGATAAATGGGAATTTTGCTTTTGGGTTTGGCCATTCTGAGAGCTGATAACCTTGTGATATAGCTAGTTCTCTCTTAGACTCTTATAATAGTTTCTAAATATCTTTATGGCAGCCTACAAAGCTCTAAGCCAATTCTGTCATATAGAACTTTCTGTGAAGATAGAAATGTTCTGTATTTTTGACAGACACTGTGGCTCACGCTTGTAGTCCCAACTACTTGAGAGGCTGATGCAGGAGGGTCACTTGAGCTGGTATGTTCTGGGCTTCAGTGTACTTGAGCTGATCAAATATCCATTAAGTTTGGCATCAACATGGTGACCTTCCAGTTGTCTGAGGAAAGGTGAACCAGCCCAGGTCAGAAATGGAGCAAGTCAAAACTCTTTTTTTTTGAGTTGGAGTCTCATTCTGTTGCCCAGGCTGGAGTGCAGTGGCACCCTCACCGCCACCCCAGCATCGACCTGCTGGGCTCTGGCGATCCTTCCGCCTCAGCCATCCAAGTAGCTGGAACTACAGGTGTGCGCTACCACACCTGGCTAATTTCTGATTTATTGTAGAGATGAGATCTCACCAATTTGTCTGCACTGGTCTTGAACCCATGGGCTCAGGCAATCCACTTGCCTCGGCCTCCCTAAGTGCTGGGATTACAGGCTGAGCCACCGAGCCCGGCCCTGCAAGTCAAAACTCTTACGCTGATCAGTTCAATAGTGGGATCGTGCCTGTGAATAGCCACTGTATTCCAGCCTGGGTGGGCAACATAGCAAGATTTTTTCTCTTAAAAAAAAGAAATGTTATGTATCAGCACTGTCCAGTCTGGCAGCCTCTAGGTACCATGTGTGACTATTGAGTACTCGAGATGTGGCTAGTATAACTGGGGAACTATATCTTTAATTTTTTGAAATTTTCATTAAGTAAAATAAAAATTTAAAAAGCCATATGTAGCTGGTAGCTACCACACTGGACAGTACAGCTCTAAACAATTTGGGCCCCAGTTACCTCTCTGACCTTGTATGCTTTTACGTTTCACCCTCACCTCCTCCATGCTGGTCTCTGCTGTTTCTCAAACATACATAGCCCTTATTGCCTTTATTTTGTTTCCTCTAGATACTTAATTCAGTATCTGTCTGCATGGCTGACTTCTTTTTTCTTTGGAAACAGGCTCAAAAGGTAATGCATGGCCAACTTCTTTACTGTCTGCTGATTAGTCACTCTTTGATCTAGAGGATCCTGGTTTGGGTCAGTAGTCTGACCAGTTATGGCCTGGTTAAGAGGATTTTTATCCCCTAGAAGCCCAGGACTTTGCAAGGCATAAAGAACTGGCTGGGCCTGTGTGTCACAAATGGAGCCAGTGGTTTTTTTTTTTTTTTTTTTATTTTTTATTTTTGGCATGCAGCTTTTACTGTTATTCTCTTTACAGATTTTTATCTCTAGTGCCTAGGAGAGTGCCTTGCAAACAGATAATCCTATTGTATTCTGGCTAAGGAATCTTTGCCTAACCTAAGGTCACAGAGCTTTTCCTGTTTTCTTTGAGTTTTAGCTGTTATATTTATGACCCACGTGCTTTAATGTTCTTTTTTTTCCTACTTTTTGACTTTTCTTTAGAATGAATCAAATTTTAAAGTCATTTTATTATTTTTCTATTAACTTTTTAGTTATACAGTTTTTACTTTTCTTTTATGATTCACCTAGTGATAATAACATTCATCTTTGACTTAATATGACTTGATAAAATTAATAGTTTCACTGCTTACCTGATTATGCTAGAACCTTTTTTTTTTTTTTTTGAGTTGGAGTCTTACTCTGCTGCCCAGACTGGAGTGCAGTGGCCGCTCCCAGCCACCGCAGCCTCAACCTGCTGGGCTCCGGTGATCCTTCCGCCTCAGCCTTCCAAGTAGCTGGAACTACAGGCGCGTGCTACCATGCCCTGCTAGTTTTTGACTTATTGTAGAGATGAGGTCTCGTCAAGTTGCCCAGGCGGGTCTTATGCTAGAACCTTAGAACCTACTTAAAAGTGTGATGTGTAGACCAGCAACATGTAGGTCATCAGAAGCTTGTTAAAATGCAGAATCTTAAGCCCCATCCTAAACTTGTTAAATCAGAGTGGGTGATTTATGTGTACATCAAGTTTTGAGAAATGCTTTCTTAGAGAACTTTAACTCATACCACGCCTATCAGTATTCCAGCACTTTGGGAGGCCAAAGTGGGAAGATCATTTGAGGGCAGAAGCTAAAGACCAGCTTGGGCAACACAGTGAGATCTCTGTCTCTACAAAAAATAGAATAAGTAACGGGGCGTGGTGATATGTGCCTGTAGTCAAAGCTACTTAGGAGACCGAGGCAGGAGAATTGTTTGAGCCCAGGGGGTCAAGGCTATGGTGAACTGTAATGGTGGGCCTACACTCCAGCCTGAGTGACAGAGTGAAACCTTGTTTCAAAAATAAAAACAACAAGGCCAGAAGTTTGAGAACTTTATTTAGCTCCATTTATTACCTCCTGCATTTTGTTATAAATATTTTAAACTTCACATTGCAATTATTATTTTGTGTAGCTGATGTTCTTTTATATTGTCTCATATATTTCCTTCTAAATTCCCATGTTTCTGTCTGGGACAGTTTTCTTTCAATATTTCCTTTAAAACTGCTTTTAGTGCAGGCCTGCTTTTGATGAATTCTCTCAGTTTTAGTTTGTTTAAACAAATTTTTACTTTACCTTTTTAAAATTGGGATATAACTTATACACCATAATATTTGGATTTTATTTATATTTTAAATTTTTTATTTTAAATAAGTGGGGTACAATTCAGGGTTAGGTGTACAGATGTTCATTATGCAGGTACCCTTGTTGATGAGATGTGCCCTCCCTCCCCCGGCAGATTCCACTACTGCCAATTCTTTTCTTAAAGTCATTATGATAATTGTTCAAAGTCCG
>CAUYQG010042600.1:0-58155 GCA_963574415.1 Tarsius wallacei
GAGTTAGGTGATATCTCAGAGTGGTTTTGATTTGCATCTCCCTGATGATTAGTGAGGTTGAACATTTCTTCATGTGTCTGTTGGCTGCTTGGATGTCTTCCTTTGAGAAGTGTCTGTTCATATCTTTTGCCCACTTTATAATGGGATTGTTTGTTTTTTTCTTTTCAGCACGTTTGTTTCTTCTCTTATCCGCACATCCCTCTGACTAAAGGAAATGATGGCTGTAAGTTCTCTCACATGGCCATAGGGGTACAATTTTGTAGGCACTATAAAAATTCAGTCTCTGGACATCATTGCGGATGTTCTGATTATAAGGCAGCCAGTTTTTCCTTGAGACATGGAGACCAGAGAACATTTGTCATTTGCAGGCTCTTTATGAGTGTGTGTGTGTTGGGGGGGTGGGAAGGCGGGATACCTTTAGCAAGATTAGGGACCTCAGCAGACAGTAACTAGCTTGAATAGATGTTCAATGAGGATTAAGATTTTGTCTGTTTCATTCCCTTCTTCATTCTCAGTGCTTAGAACAGCAACCGACATATGGTGAGCACTCACCAAATAGTTAATGAAAAAAAGAAAGAGAGAGAACAAGAGAAGAGAGATGAGAGAAGAGAGAAGAGAGAAGAGAGAGAGAGAGAGAGAGAGAGAGAAAGAGGAAAGAAGGAAAGAAAGAATACATTTCTTCTTTTTGTTCACTTTCTTGTTTATTCTCCAAGTGATAGTGAATAGTGGTAAGTAAGCATGGTTAACTCTCAGCACTCACATCACAAAACTGCCAAAATTTTATCTGGCTATGAATTTCAGAACACCTACAGTTCAAGATTTCCGTAACAGAGCATGCAAGGGCTGATTTGACATGATTTGTGAGGCAGAATAGAAAGAATTTAGGCTTGAGTTTGGAGCTACAACATATCTGTTTCTTGCTCTGTGGCCCTGTGTACATTAATTATCCTCTCTGTTTCTCACTTTATTCATATGTAGCATGGAATAATAATCGGTATTCTACAGGTATTTGTATTAGAGATTGTATAGGTAAAGTCTGCCTACTCAGGATAAAGGGGTAGTTATATTATTATTAGTAGAATACTATCATTACTATACTACCAGTAATATTGTACTATATAATATTACTATCATTTCTTCTCTCTTCTCTCCTTGTTAACACTCACTGACCACCAAGGAATTAACTCCCTTTGGATTATGGCATTTGTGACAGAAACTGTTTAGGATTTGATAGTTTCTATTTCTGTCTCCACCAGTACAAATTACATAACCCAGGGCAGGTCATTCAACTTTTGAACTTTTTGCATATAAAGTGAAGGAAATAATTATGCCGATTTCAACTGGTAGAGAGTGTTCAACAAAGTAGAGCCATGCAAGCGATTACCTTGCAAAGTTTGTATGACCCTGGGATAATTAATGTGAAGCTATCTGGTCAATTGTTAAATATCATACAAATGTCAGTTGCATGGTTCAGTTCATTTCAGCTCAACACATGTTTAGTGAATATCTACTATGTACCAATTGCATCCACTTTCTAATTATACATATATTATATTATAATATTTATATATTATATATAAATAGTATATATATTTGCCTTTCCTTCTTTGAGGCTCATGCCATTCAGTTAAGCTGCTCTCCACCTGCGTCTCCTTATTGTAATTTCTCATCTGCATGCTTCTTTCTTCTTCATTGTAGAAAATGACTTCTGGCTCAGTCTTCTCTCTCCCCTAGCCAAGATTTTTCACCATCCAGGCTGAAAGTGTTATCCATGGGATGACCCATTAACACCTGGGCACTCAGTTCCTTTATCACTTCAGCTCCTAGTTTTAGCCTCCAATTGGTTTCCTCTATCTATTCCCATGGCTACTCCCTAACCTTGGTGCCACCCATTACTTCTTTGCTTATGAAACCATTGCCGTGTTACAATCTAACTTTGCCTTACTAACCATCTTGGGCTCTCAGGGTCTTTGCTATTCAGGTTACTTAGTATATTCTAGTCCTTCAGCTCTCTGGTTTCTCTTATCTTCACATTTTTCCTACTCATCTTGGTCCCACGATCCATTTAAAACCACTCTTTTGAAAGGAAAGTCTCTTCAACTCTTTGCGTTCATTATTCTTTTATCACATATGCTAAATAAAACCCTCAACCATGAATTCTTGATTCACTGTCTTGTCCATGCCTGGCTCCTGAGTAGATGGGCTGCTAAAAATTCAAGGTCTCTGATATTGATACGTTTGGTGTCCTTTTTATTCTCCTAATCAGCTCTTTATCTTTTTTTCTTGAGTTGGAGTCTCACTCTGTTGCCCAGACTGGAGTGCAGTGGCACGCCCCTGGTCACCGCAGCCTCGACCTTCTGGGCTCCGGTGATCCTTCTGCCTCAGCCTTCCAAGTAGCGGGAACTACAGGCGTGCGCTATCACTCCCGGCTAATTTTTTTATTTATTGTAGAGATGAGGTCTCACCAAGTTGACCAGGAGGGTCTCGAACCTGCGGGCTCAGGCAATCCACTCACTTCAGCCTCCCAAAGTGCAGGATTACAGACTGAGCCACTGAGCCCGGTTCTTTATCTTTTTATCCTATTTTTTCATGACAGCTATGACAAAGATCTTCCATCCAGTCAACCATCTTCTCATTTCTCTAGATGGCATTGAGTCTGACTTCACAGAGAAAGTAGAAAGTATAAAATAGTACCTCCCTCAGCTTCCTGTGACCAAATGGACTTATCAGCCTGTATCTATGCCTGTCTATCCCCCATTAAGTTATCCTCTTTAATGCTCGGATAAATATTTTTATCTTTTTGAATTTCAAATATGACCACACTGCCCTCTGCCTAATACTCCAGGCTTCTTGGTAAGACCTAAAATGGTTCTTAATGGTCTAGTTCCTGTTTGCCTTTCCAGCTTCACTTATGACTAACTCACTACCTGTGCCTCTCACGCTCTATTTCTAACTGCACACCTTCTGAAATTCTTTGTATGCTCTTACCTCCTGACCTTTGCGTGTGATATGCTTTCTGCCTAGAATTCTCTCTTTTCTTCCTTACCACCCTTCTGCAGCTAACTCTTACTCATCTTTGCTGTCTCAAGTAAGATCTCCCTTCCTCAAGGAAACTTCCCTGACTGCACCAAACCCCCAAGTATTATGAGCTCTTCATCTGTTTGTCTTCTCTTTATTTTAAAACTTACTATGTATTTTAATTGCCTGCTTGTCTGAAATGCAGTAAGACTTTGAATGCAGGGGCTGTTCGTTGTTTACCTTTATCTCCCTGGTACTTAGTAGAGTTCTTGCTCCATGGCAGACATTCAATAAATATTTGCAGGATTAAGACTGAGTGAGTTAGATAATGTCTTAGCTGTATCTGGAAAGATTGCAACTTGAAAGCAACATGAACAACTATGAAAAGGGAATGCCTGGCAGAAGGAATTGAATGAGCAAGATAACTCATGGGTCAGTGTCTCCAGAGAGGGCAGAAATTTAATGAGATGAATGGATAGAAGCTTGGAGAACTTTTGAGATTTATAATACTTGAATTTCTGGATGTCAGTGAGAAGAATTAAACTATCATTTCAATGGTCCAATAGCAGATGGTTGACTAGATTGATGAGTTGTCTAAATAATGATCAGTTCAGTGATATAGCATAATTGGCTGGAAATCTTAGATTGTAAAACTCAATGATGGCCCAACAAATGCCCCATCAATATTCTTAAAATAAGGAATGGTTAAGAAACAGAGTATTAAATCTTTCTCACTACCAAATATTTCTTTAATTCTTGAAAATTTTAAGTTATCGTCTCTTTACATATGCCATTTCCTTCTTTCTTTCTGAAACTGGAATATTCGGGTAGGGGTCTGAAAACTTGTCTGTAATGGGCCAGATAAATAGGGTGTGGAGGCCATTCTGCTCTTGTACAACCTAATCTACCATTGTTGTTTGCAAGTAGTCATACGCAATATGTAAACAGGCCAGTATGGCTGTGTTCATGGAAAGCTTTTTTTGTGAACATCAAAAATTGAATTTTAAAATAAGTTTCATGTGTCACAAAATATTATTATTCTTTTAATTTTTTCCCAACCATTGAAAACTATAAAAACCACTGTTAGCTTGCAGGCTGTACAAAAACAGGCAGACAGCTGAATTTGGCCCATGAGTCATAGTTTGCTAATCCCAGTGTTAGAGCATCTCAGTCTATAACCTGTATCTCTTAGCTATTCTCTCATGTTGTTACCTTGGTTTCTCTGTGTTTTGTCTTAGGCAAATTCCTTGATGATATCTTCCAATTCCAGAATTCTGCTCTTGATGTTGTCCAGTCTAAATTTTAACTTGTCAAGTTTACTTTATAATTTTAGTGACCTAATTTTTTATTCTCAAGATGTTTAATTGGTTCTTTTTCAGACTTCCATGATCCTATATTATTTCTGCCTGTTCTTGTTTCACAATTACTTGTATTTTTTAAACAAAGACTGTTACTTCATTTTCAACTGAGTACTTTAAATATACTTATTTTAAGATCCTTGTTATGCTGTTTTATAAAATTAGTTTTATCTGGTGTGAACTTATCATTTATTGCTAATTTTTTAGCCGTTTTCCTCAGCATTAGATTTTCTCATATATTTTGAAATTTTGTTTTGGGAGTTCATTTTGAGTATACTCACAAACATACCCATATTTCTCTCTCTTAGTGATCACCTCCCTTTTTCTAGTATGTTTGTGATTGCTCCTAACTTACCCTTTCCCCTCTCTGTCCCAAGTTTGAAATCAGATCTTCTAACAATAGACTCCTCCTAATGATAGTATTAGGAATGTGTAAATTTGGGCACTGAGTCAATGGATGGCTTAGCTCATTAATTGTTTGTGAAGCTGATTATGCCTCTACATAGCTCCGTCGGCCTATAACCATAGCACTAAGCACGGTATGGCAGTAGTTTTCTCCCCCATTTTCAGTTTTGTGATGTCAACAGGGAAGCCTCAGATCAGTCCGTGACTTCAACCTCTCATTTATATGGAACTGGATTTCTAGCTCCAATGATTGCTCTAGACCTGGAGCCCAGTTGCCAGCTGCTACAGCCAAATCTACCACTTTGCATTTCTAGTCCAGGAATGTTTATCTTACTATTGAGATCAGTTATGTCTTTGTATTATTTCTGCAGATTTGGAGAGAAGGATTGCATTAGAATGTTCTCGCTCTGCACCATCTTGGCTAGAAATAATATTACTTGTGTACTCCCGGCTTTAACTGCCAGAACATAAACAACTTAAGGGTAGAGTATCTGTCTATTCTACTGGTCACTAAATTTCCTGTGCTAAGCACAGAACTGCTGCTAAATTAATGTTTATGTAAAAAATAGATTATTAAAGTAATAATTTACTAAATAAATTCTTAGAGAAATAATAAAGGTGATAATGAATGAAATAATCTAGATCTGCATTAAAATTAAATCTTGTTCTTTTGCAAGTTACATTTTCATTTGATGACAAGCATCATTAGGACTGTACTCATCCATCCATTTATTTCATGTACTCAGTGCCAACAGGAGATACTGGAAGAAACAGGGTATGGCCACGTATTCATAAGTTATTCTTCTGTCTCCTGTTAGCATTAGTCTTTTCACCTGTGATCAAAAAATAAATAGAACAATATAAATACAAAGTGTTATTGTCATCTTTATTACAATAATATTATTCTACCAGTGGTATCATCCGTAAGGTAAAAGGATAAAAGGAACTGAAGGATTAACAAAGGCATTTCCTGATGTCCCATTGGCTGTTCTTGCCATATGGGAGGTATATATCAATATAAAAGTGGAGATCTTAAGTGAATTTCTAGCACTTCTGTGCTTTATAAAGTTGCCTCCTGCTTTAGTTAAAAAGCATTTGTGGAACATGCATGACCAGGTCCTGAAACGCAAATCAAAACCCCTATGAGTATAGCAGTCCTAACTGCCCACTTGGGTTAATGATCTCCACCTATCTCCATGGATACATTAGCCTTGTGGTACTGTAGGGACTAGAAACCAAGTAGATTGGCCAGGGAAGACCACACATGAATAAGTCTAAGACACTCTATGGTTCCTTTTTTGTCCAATTTGACAAGTTTCTGGAGACAAAAGCTTCTTCTCAATTTTGTTCTCATTGGGACTCAGAAAACGAGTTGCCACTTCAGTTGAGAACTTCTCAACACATCAAGAGACAGCTGCATTACTTGAGGAAGGGGTACAATTTGTCTAGTCTGTCTAGTGTTTGCGTCTCTGTTGGGTGTATGTCAGGCTTGTTGAGCCCATCACAGGAGAGATTTATCTAGCAGAGATGCAGCAAGTATGTGTTAGGTATTATTATTAAGAGCTAGTTTGCTCCAGTTCTAAGCTATGCTAAGTGCTGAAGAACAATTTGTATTGCCAACTAGAATAGTAATATTGGGAGCTTACTGAGATGACAGAGTAATCTTGTTAGCTAGACTACTTTTCTATATTGAAAACATAAAGTATTCTGCTTCAAATCATATAATCTACATTTTCCCTTTCTCTCTTTAATTTGATTATGAACTATTACCATGCTTTGCCATAAAATATGAAAGTTTTACATTTTGATAGTTTTTCAAATGCTGATTTTACTTTCTGTGCAAATACTTCATATCTTTCCAGCATAATTATTTAGCAGCCTTTTCGGGTTAATTATTGTCATTAACAATATGAGTCCTATGAGGGAATATCAATTAAAATATGCACAGCTGAACTTTCAAATGAGTAAATAATTTAGTTTTGGAAAATGACTAGAAACAGCAGGGTAACAGTCAAAAGGGGAACAATTATTTTAATGCTTATTTGACAAATGAGTCATTTTTACAGCAAATTAGATTCTTATCATAGCACCCCTACTGGTTACCACAGGAAAGCTGTTAACATGAGTTTTTAAAATAAAAACTGTTAAGTTATGCATGCAAAGTTAAGGAAATCATTTGTATGAAGAAAAGGTGATTAGGATATGCATTGTTAGCTGATGGAATACTGCCACTGGGATCTAATTAGGGCCATAAATCACACAAAATGATGTGTGTATATAGGGCTTGAAACATCAGAGTGATGTATGCCATTGACAGTGAGATAGATGGTCTCCCCCACCCCCGACTTTCTTGGCTGTCTTTGTCTTTGTGCTGGCCATACCCTAAAGTCTTACTTCATGTCAGGGTAGAGTAGGAGACTGAGCCACAGGAGTTTACCACTGTAAAGAATGCTGGGAAGACAGTCAAGACTGATCTCCAGTTTTTCCCACTAAGAAAAAACTCAGGAAAAACAGAACAGTGGCTTCCAGGATTAATAGCCTCAAGAGGAATTCCAACTTGTATGTACCTTGTCAGTTTAATTTTTTTTTTTTTACTTAGTGATTCAAGAAAGAAAGAAAGGAAGCAAGGATGGGAGAGGGGAAGATGAAGGGGGAAAAAGAAGGGAAGAAGAAAAGAAAGTAGAAAAAGGGAAGGAAGGAAGGAAGGAAGGAAGGAGAGGGAAGGAAGACATTTATAGAAACCATGTATTACTTCTAGGATATAAAGAGTACTTACTCCAGTCTCCATATCTTGAGTTCGAGACAAAGACTGTTTGTAAAATTTTGAAGTTCTCAAAGCAGATACACGCATGCATCTTTCCCTAGCTTTGGCCCATGTGTCTGAATTGAACTGTTTACTCCATCATACCATGGACATCATGCTACTGGCCACAGATTGAAACCACTTTCCTAGCTGGGCGTGATGGCTCACGTCTTTTATCCCAGCACTTTGGGAGTCGGAGGTGAGAGGATTGCCTGTGTCCACAGGTTCGAGACCAACCTGGGCAACATGGAGAGATCTCGTCTCTACAATAAATAAAAAAATTAGCCTGGCATGGTGATGCATGCTTGTAGTTCCAGCTACTTGGAAGGCTGAAGCAGAAGGATTGCCTGAGCCCAGCAGGTGGAGGCTGTAGTGGTCGTGAGCATGCCACTGTACTTCAGCCTGGGTGACAGAGTGAGACTCTGACTCAAAAAAAAAAAAGAAAAAAAAAGAAACCACTTTCCTTGCCCTGTGTATCAAGTTGAACAGAGTAAGTTGAATGGAGGCAGCCTACTAGTCAAAAAAATCAGATCTCACAAAAAGATCCAGGGAATCAGGGAATCAAACCCCAGGAAGTCACCTAGGCCAATCACAGATCTGCAGCATTAGCAACACCAAGGAACTTGTTAGAAATGCTCATGCCTGTAATCCCAGCACTTTGGGAGATCGATGTGGGAGGACTGCTTGAGCCCAGGAGTTCAAGATCAGCCTTGGTAGAATAGTGAGACCTCATCTCTACAAAAAGTAAAAAAAATAGCTGGGTGTGGTGACATGCACCTGTAGTCCCAACTACTCAGGAGGCTGAGGCAGGAGGATCGCCAAAGCCCAGAAGTTTGAGGCCATGGTAAACTGTGACCATGCCACAGCACTCTAGTGTAGGCATCAGAGTGAGACTCACTCTAAAAAAAGAAAAGAGGAACACATTCTCAGACCCCCTTCCAGACACAGTGAATCAGAAATCTCTGGGATTGGGGCCCTGCCATTTATGTTTCCACATGTTCTTTTTTTTGAGTTGGAGTCTCACTCGGTCATCCAGGCTGGAGCACAGTGGCACACACGCTGGCGGCCAACCGCAGCCTCGCCCCCTCCTGGATTCCAGTTATCCTTCCGCCTCAGCCTTCCAAGTAGCAGGAACTACAGGTGCGTGCTACCATGCCAGGCTATTTTTTTTGATTTATTGTACAGACGAGGTCTCGTCAAATTGCCTGGGCTGGTCTCGAACCCACGGGCTTAGGCAATCTACTCGCCTCAGCCTTCCTAAGTGCTGGGATTACAGGTTGAGCCACTGAGCCCGGCTTTCACAGGTTTTTTTCTTTTTTTTTGAGTTGGAGTCTCACTCTTTTGCCCAGGCTGGAGTGCAGTGGCACGCTCATGACCACCCCAGCATCAACCTGCTGGGCTCTGGAGATCCTTCTGCCTCAGCCTTCCAAGTAGCTAGGACAACATACCCGGCTAATTTTTGATTTTTTGTGGAGATGAGGTCTCGCCAAGTTGTCCAGGCTGGCAGGTTCTTTAGGCGACTGTGATTGCATGCTCAAGTTTGAGAAGCACTGAAGAGCGAAACTGACATCAATTCTTTCAGGTGATTACCAAAGTGAGTCCAAGGCCTCTCCAGGACTTATGTGTGCTTGTGAGACATCAACCCTAGTACACTTCACTTCCCTCTGCCATTCACTGTTAACTACAGGTGTGGCCATGTATCTTCAGTTTCATGTTTCAGAATCCTAATTCTTCATGGGGAAATGAAGGCAACACTTTACCTACAGGGAACTTGTAAATCTGTTATGAGTTAAAAGTTCTTGATTTATGATTTTAATATAGTCAGAAGAGTAAAACATAGCAAAAATACCTATTAAGAGACACTTTCATTACCGTTTTCTTGAACTCATTCAAAATTGTGACTTCTGACTTATCTCTCCTTGTGTACTTTCTGTAGAGAAACCTCCACTTCGGGTTCTGAACTCTGCTTGGTAAATATCTCCATTTCAGGTCTGAAGAGGCCACTTTCAGGGTGGTGCCTCTACATCAGCTTTTTGAGAGCTCTTAGCTTTGGAGCTAAGGAACTCTGTTCCTCCCTTCTTACACTGCTCCACCCAGTGGGATTCTGACTTCATCCTTTTCTCACCATTGAGAAATATGATGCTTGTATCTGTCTTGACATTCAGTCCAAATCACGTTCTTTTATTATGTACCTTAGCCTCCCACCTAACTCTAGACCTGAGTGGTTTCTGTGAACCATCTAGTGTTGATGGAATGGACTTCCCCACCCAGCAACTTCACCAAACCAGTTTTGCAGAAGTTCTCAGCTCTTTGGGATTGAATTGGGAGGTGGGGATGAAAGAATGGAGGTGAGATGAGGTGTATATAATTTTTAGCAGCTGCTGACCTTGGGAATGAAATTTATCAAGGGCCTAGCAGAAGAAGATGGATATGGGGTCACATTTTGGAAATGACGTGTTTGATCATCTTTCTTTGGGCAAAGTTTAGGAGTGTTTAATTCATGTCTGATTGTGCCTTGAAGAAGGCCATCAAGATCTTTATTTGGGGCCTCCAGAAACCATCACTTCTCTCACATGGCCTCTCTGTGGCCGTCACAACATTCTCCAATGTCTTTCAAAAACAACAACAGCAATAACAACAACTGTTCTACAGAGAATCAGTGTGTTTCTAGTTAGCTAGTCCAAAGACTAGTTGGAGACTCTTATTTCACAAATGGGAAATGCAAATCTAAGGGAATGAAAGAACAACATGAAGGTCATGTGGCTAATTGACGACAGATCTGGGCATAAAACTAGGCTGCTTGACTCCTGACCCAGTACACCACAGGGGCTTCTGGCACCTGGTAAGATCCCCAGTCACAATCTGTGCTGGTCAGGGCTCTCCAGAAAAACAGAACCAGTGGGATATATAGAGATACGTATTTGAAGAGACTTACTCTAAGAAGTGGCTTATGCAGTTATGGGGGCTGGGAAGTCTCACAATCTGCTGTCTGCAAGCTGGAGAACCAGAAAGCTGGTGATGTAGCTCAGTCTGAGTCCAAAAGCCTGATAACCAAGGATGCTGAGGTCTCAGAGAAGATGGATATCTGGATATCCCAGCTCAGGCAGAGAGAGTAAACCCATACTTCATATTTGTGTTCTATTCAAGTCCTTGATGGATTGGTTGATGCCTGCCCATATTGGTGAGGGCATCTTCTTTACTCCGTCTACTGACTCAAATGTTAACCTCTTCTAAGAACCCTCACAGATACACCCAGAAATAATGTTTTACCAGTTATCTAGGCATCCCTTTGCTCAGTCAAGTTGGCGCTTTAAAATTAGCCATCACATACTCATAACAAATATCACATTATCGAGTCCTTAAAACAGCCCTATAAGGTATTAATTTCTACAACACTTGTCCTTAAAACAGTCTCATCACATTCTACTACAGTCATGACTGAGACCATATATTCTAAAGTATAAGGCCCAGAAATTAACAATAAAATTGAAAAGCAAATTGTTAGTCACATTGCACAGAGGAGGAGGTGAGGTTTAGCCATCTTGTGGAATTTTCACTCTGTTTCACAGTTGATGAACTACAGAACCTGGACTCAGACCCACCACATCTGATGATTCCGAAGCCCGTTCACGAAACTGCTTCATTGTATGTCAACCTGGATCATGGGTTCTGGATAGAATGGGCACCACAATTTGCTTTTCAACTTTATTGCTAATTTCTGGGCCTCATTCTTTAGAATATATGTGCTTGGTCATGACTGTAGTAGAATGTGAAGGGATTGTTTTAAGGACAAGCATTGTAGAAATTAATACAATTAGAGATTAGCACAGTTAGAACTCCTCATATATGCATAAAGATAATTTTTAAAAAGCAGTTAATTCTCATCCTCCAGGAGATTTTTTCCTATAGAAACGACTCTTAGAGGCCCCAAGTTTTGACATTTGCAGAATTCTTAACTTACTTTCGCTCTCTTTGCAAGAGGCCTGATATAGCTATACAAATATAGTCATTTACTCAGAACATCCCTGCTTTCACGGGGATGGCAGAATTTACAGAGAATTCTGGTTTCTGTTAACACGCGGACTACTGCTTCCGGCACTCTAGACAAATTCTGAGCACATCCACCCTAAAGACCTTGCTGACATAGGCAGGGCTTTGGCAGTGGCTACATAGCTAGTAAACACTGGAAGAGATGCTATTTGGGTTTGGGGAAGGCACTCAAGGCTAGAGCTGTGTCCCTCTTTGTCTTCGTGCCTCTTGGCTCTTGCTGTTAATGTCTGCTCAACTCAGGCCACACCTCCCCAATGGACACTTCCAAGTCATATGAATACTATGATAAAAGCATTGCATTTCATTCTTCCTATTTTCTCTCCCCTTCCTCCCTCCCTTCCTTTCTTTCTTCCCATCCCTCCTCTTTTCCTTCCCTCTCTTTGACTTTGTCTTTCTTTTTTCTCTTTTTCCTTCTTTATTTCATTAGCCTTTCAACAATTTCTTATTTTTAAAAAATCAGTACTGAAAAAACAGTTTCTTTCCTGCATGAACAGCTCCAGTGATGTGAGTTCAGCCCACAAGAAGGTGAACTGTGGGCATGGATCCACTGAAGAACAGCTTAATTATGAAGGTTCATTACACTAGGAATGCTCAGGTAGTCCAGAGGAGTGGATGCTGACATTTGGGGTGAAGCAGATGTGTCTACTTGATGACCTCCATCTGTGGTGGATGGTCTGTGTGAGTAAGTTAAACCAGCAGCTTCTGAACAAGAATCAGACTTTTGTTTTCCTTCTGGAGCTTTACATTGCTTGGTCCCTTTTATATCCTAGAAACTGCATTTACACAACTTCCTAGAACATCACTTTCATAACTCCCAATACAGTACACCCATGTTCCTAATGCTTTCTGAATAATGACACCCAGAGTCAGCATATTGTCCCCTTTATCTCTTAAATCACTTCCTTTAAGTGCCTTTCCTTCCCTTTCTGGTTTTCAGCATTTCTGTCTCCCAGCCAGCCCGAATCTTAACTATTATCCTTACCAGTGTCTCCTAGCCAATCAGAACTTATCTGTCTTACATTCCTTTTTCTCAAAGCCTGGATGGGTAATTGAAACCAACATGACAAAGCAATCTTTACGAGCTGCGATTGACTGGTTGCCATTTATTAACAATTCGCTATATTTTAGGGAAATTCTAAAACAGATTTCTCGTCTATTTAGGAGCGAAAAATATTTCGGCATGTAAAGATCTCCATACATTTTTAGAATTATATGCCGCCTCAGCTGGCATATTATGCTACCTAATTGCCAGGACTGACCGTAGTGACATGCTATTGTTTTGCTGATTCTGTTACCTGCTGGATGGCAGGTCATTTTAATGTAAGAGTTAAAGCAACTTAAGTTTAGCCTTGTTAGAAAAATTTTAAAAGAATAACAGAGCAGTCTTTGAAGTAACTGAATACTTACTTGGAGGTTGGGTGTTTATGTTGAGGATGTCTCTAGATATGGCCCCAAATTTTCCAGTGTATGTGACATTTGGAATGGATATGGGTACCCTTGATTTGGTGCTCCAGGGAAAGTGAGAAGTCATCTATCATTCTAATGTAAATGGCATCTCATTGATTTTGATTAGCGGTGGTTACATTCTCACACATGGAACAAGTAGACTCACCAGACATTCCAGAATTTGTAGCAAACAGGCACAACATGAGTATATGAATTAGGAATAGAAGCTGAATAAAAATTAATTTTTGACTACTGCAGAAGCAATTTTTTAAACTGGAACCAGTCAAACAACTCACACATCTTGATGGAGCATTCATTCTACTAAACTCTAAGGGATGTAAAAAGCAGTGTACAAGCTAGAAACAAGTGTCAGATACTGCCTCTGTCCTCAAGGATCTCATAGCATGATCACCGCAGGAATTCTTAAAGAAGTATGGTGTGAGATGGGGTAAGAGGGGGCATAGGCATTCACAGAATCACCTGGAGAGTTTTTAAGGAATAGCTGTCTTGGATAAAGTCAATAGGAGCTAAGACACCCTGAAATTTTCACTTTGAAAGCACTCCCCCAAGGAATTCTGATGCACACCTCTGTTTAAGGCCCATGCGTTAATGAGATAAGGTGCCCAGTCGCACCAAAGATTAAATAACAGTGTGGGCCAGGCTGCTTCATGCACAGTGTAGGTTAGCGAAAGCCCAGGTGAGGACACCATGAATTGGAGTAGTCTGAGGATCTCAGAGACAAGAAGTTTGAGTCAGACTTTAAAGGACAGGTAAGTTTAGAACTGAATCAAGATAGAAGAATGGTGTTTTTTTCCTCTTTACTGATCAGAAGTATTTCTCGAATTTTTTGAGCCATTAAAAATCACATTTTACATTTGTGAAAAGGCAAATCCCCAAGCCCTAGCTCAGAGTTAAAGGATCAAGGTTTCTTGGAGCAGATTCTGGGAAACTGAATTTTAAACAACTATCTACTTAATTCCAGTAATTTGTTAAGTATTGCCCTTTATTCTTGACTATAGGAATCTTGTTGAGATTTTCAAATTGTGTTTGAGAAGGCGGAACTAAAGCAATACAGCACCAAGACTTCCCTCGGGATTGGTGGTATGATGATGGTAGGATTGTGAGGGCTTACAATATGAGAAGCCTTCCAGATAGACAACTTGCAACCAATGCTAGCTGTTCAGAGAAGTGACCTACCTGTACTAATAACACCAGAGACTTAGTGGGAAGATGAAACTGTTGGGGGCAAGGGAAACCACTGTACCAGCTAGCTCTTACCCAGAAAATCCAGAAAGAGCCACCAGAGTCAACCAGGGGTAACCCTATTTGCTGCTGCTTTAGCAGTCACCCAGGGTTGGGAGGGGACAGTGGGTTGGGAATGGAGGGTGTACTTTTTCTTAATGCCTTTCTTAATCCAAATGTTGTGCAAGTCTATAAAGGAAGAAAATTTTCTGGGAAACAACTCAGTAAAAGCCCCTTCTCCCTCTTACATCATGGGTGTTTCTACAGGTAGAACAATCTTTGAGCGCTTTTAATTACAAGAGTCCACATCTCCCAGTAAGCTACTCTTCAAATTCTTTCTCAAGCAAACTCATCACTCTGCATATAAACTTGTAGTCACTTTTACATAAAGGTATTTAATATATTGGCATCATTTCTGGAAATTGGGGCAAAAAAGAATAGACAGACTCTCCTTCTGTCAGTTAAGATTGTGTTCAGTTGCATGTAATAGAAAGGTGGATTTCAGTGGCTTAAACAAATTAGGAGTTTGTTTTTCCCACATAACAAGAAGGTCAAAAGTGGATGATTGCTGAAGTTGGTTCAGAGGCTCTACAAATGACACCTTTGAGGTTCAGTTGGTTGACCTTTCTCTCATGGTCCATGGCAGATCCAGCCACATAGCAGTGTTCAAGGAAAGAGGGAATCTGAGGGAGAAGAGGTGTGTTGGCATCATGATCAAAAGAGTCAAAGCATGAAGAAGCCTCTGCCGCCCACCTTGTGGGATTCTGGCCCTTGGTCCAGACCCAGGCACACAGTCACTCCATCTTTATTGAAGGTTGACAAAGTGAGTACTTTCTCCTTCCATCCTTCATGGAGGGAAGTGGCAAGGGAGAGAGGATGAAAAATGACTTCTGAGTTGCCAAATATTAGTGTCTGCCTTGCCACTCTGGCTCAATAAATTAGAGCAGCAATTCTCAAGGTTGGCTGCACATTTGAATCAACCAAGGGAACTTTAAAAACCCAGAAACATGAACCACACCCCAGACAAATTTTATTCCAGTCTTTAAGGGTGGGATGTAGACATCATTATTTTTGAAATCTCCTTAGTTCAGTGTGCAGTTGAGGTTGAAAGCCACAGGTCTAGCTTACCTACCAAAGTATTTTTTTAACACATTCTCCAGATAATATGAATGCAGGTGATTCATATCCCCTTTTGAAAAATATTGTTTAACTCTCATTCATTGGCAAATTTATTCATTTATTCAGACATACGTAGTGAATGCCTTCCATGTTTATGGTTATAGAATACGAGTAGGAATGGATTTATACCTTATGATTCGATTACTTCTAACACCCTCTGATTGTATAGTGAGCACACCACAATGAAAACACTATGTATGCTATCTTGTTTAAATTTCAGAGAAAGTCTGTGAGGCATTATTTCCATTTAAAATCTAAAGAAACTTGATACTCAAAGAGGTGACATGAGCTGCTCCAAGCCAGTTAGCTTTGAGTTGATGCGTGGCAAAGGTGTCACCAGGAAAGGGATTTTCAGACTCCATATTCAGTGCTATGTCCACTGGAAGATAAAGCCCATACATATGTTACAGTTAAGCCATTGTACAAACTGAAATATATTTTGCAAATGTGTCTAAATGTGAGTGAGGCAGAAACACGAAAGGTGCCAAATATTGATCAATCAATTACTATCTAAAAGCAATATTCTTAGTGCTGTATTGTATGCATTCACTCATTAAATGTTCATAACAAATCTGTTAGGGAGGTGCTTTATTCCACTTTACTTATTAGGAAACTGGTGGTTTTATCACTTGTCCAAAGTCATAGTGTTAGTAAGAAGAGAAGATAGGACTTGAGTCTATATATGGTTCCAAACCTCTGTTCTTAACTCAGAGTTGCCTCGCATAGTTGAGCAGATTTTTCTTTTTTTTCTTTATTTGAAAGATGTGGGGTACAATTAAGGGTTAGGTATACAAATGCTCATTATGCAGGTACCCTTGTTGATGAGATGTGCCCCTCCCTCCCCTGGCAGTTTCCTCCAACTGCTAATCCCACCCCACCTCCCCTGGCAGTTTCCCACTACTGCCAATCCCTTCCTTATAGTATTATGATAATTGTTCAAGGTCCACTTAGAGTGAGAACATATGGTACTTTATTCCTTTTTTCTGTGATAGATCACTGAGTAAGATTGACTCTAAATCCATCCAAGTTGCTGCGAAGTCAACATGTTTGTCCTTCTTTATGGCTGCATAATATTCCATTGTGTATATGTACCACATTTTTTTTGTCCATTCCAGCTTCGATGGGCAGCATGGTTGGTTCCGTGTTTTTGCTCTTGTGAAGAGAGCTGCAACAGACATACGTGTGCAGGTACCTTTTTGGTAGGATGACTTGAGTTACTCCGGGTATATTCCCAATAGGGGAATTGCTGGGTCAGATGGAAGGTCAATTTCTAGTTCTTTTAGAAATTGCCACACTGTTTTCCACAGAGATTGCACTAGTTTGCATTCCCAGCAGCAGTATAGACGTGCTCCTTTTTCTTTGCGTCCTCGCCAGCATCTGTTGTTGTTTGTTTTATTAATGTTGGCTCAGCCAAGACGCCAGTGGGAGCTAAATTCAGCCAAAGTTCGCTTCATCAAGCCTCCACCCGGGTACAGGTATATATGCTCCCAGAGGGACAGTGTTTCTGCAATTCTTATGTTTACAACCTATGGACTATGTGTATTCTAGGCTTAATCACTACCTGTGCTACCTTTCTCAACACTACTTCATTTCATCCATTCCTCTAGTCACTCACCCACTCACTGTTTCCCATATATGGATAGGCGGCCTTCAGACGTTATGCCCAGTTTAAGGGAATCTCTAGGAGACATTGACTAACACAGGCTCCAGGCCTTTCCTCCTATATATGTGCATATTACTCATTAGAATTTATTAGCCAATGGTATAATCCCAGAATTTTTTTCTTGCTATTCTTTTTCATAGAAGCAATATATATATATATATATTTTTTTTCTTGCTATTCTTTTTCATAAAAGCAATATATATATATATACATTGTAAGAAATCGGATAGTTCAGAATTGTGATGAAAAGCAACAACCTTCCACCCTGCACCTTCATTCCCAGCCCTGCCGTGGAGATTTCTTTGACTCTGGATTTATACTTGTTAATTCACAAAGCGTTCCATACCTCAGAGATGCTCTCAGGTTGTCTACCAAGGTCCTATTTGGCCAAAGGAAACCACTGGGGTTGAATCATAATGTGTAGTTTTGGGTTCCCCCGTGTATGCAGGGCCTCAGAAATTTTAACAGCTGGAGACATACTATACCTTTCTGTCTGTCTTTTTTTTTTTTTACCCTATCCTTCTCTCTCTTTCTCTATCCTTTGCACCTAAGATATTCTTGGGCACACAGCAGGCTTTTATTACAACACTTCTGAATAAGTAAAATAATGAGTAAATGCTTGGCTAATGTTTGTGTAGCACATAATGTTCCAAGTGCTTTTCACATAGCTAATCTCATTCAATCTTTTTTTTTTAAAGCAGGATTTATTGAGAGGACAGAAAAGCTCCCACAGTGGGAGGGGACTCAAGGGGGCTGCTCTCATTCAATCTTAATAACAAAGTATGAATTTAATATTATTACTAACATTGAATCCTTCTTTTATATATATGAAAATTGTGCTTCAATGACATGAAATAACTTGCCCAGACAGCAAAATGGTAGGTGAGATACCTAAACCAACCCTCCACTGAAGTCAGCTACATATGTAGGATAAAATTTTAAGAAATCTCTTGACAATTTGTCCATAAGGATGCAAGAATGTAAAGAGTACTCTGGCCTAAAACTCAGTGAGAGTAGGAGCACAGAGAGGTAGTGGAGCCCAGCAACTGCCACAAGGGCATTTTCTGGATAAAATTGAACCTCATTTTTTGAGGTCTCTTGGGGCTTGGGTTTTGGAAGACAAAGCACACAGCCCTGCCAAAGTGGGGCATCTAAAGACTCTCTAGGGGCTCCATGTGGCTATTCCCTTAGCGCAAGAGTACATTAAAAATAAAACTAACAGCCTCTTTGTCCACTCAGGGGATCTCAGAGAAAATGGTCTCAAACTTGGCACTGAACTTAAAGGGGAAAAAAAATCTCCCTTGAAAATGGATGACCATAAACCCTGTCTCCTGAAGCTTTGCAGATGAAATTCTTTTTACCTTAATGGCCTTAAAATTCTCAGGCTGATAAAAATCTTTAAAAGTTTTCCAGTATTGATAGTGTTTCAGTTCACTGACAGTACAAATATAGATCATTATTTAAGAATCCATCTTTATTTTAGGCCTCAAAAATTTTTCCACAGGTAAAATTCTGAAAGTCATTAACTTTTTACAGTAAAAAAAAATTCACTAAACATAAAACAAAATGAGACATCATTAACAAGAAGCAGCAGAAACAACAGACAGCACAAAAAGATCTTAAAAAACCCTTCAAATTTTGAAAAGGTCCACCATAGAAAACAGAATAATATAATTTACAAGGTGGAGTAAAATATTAGTAAAGAATAAACAGATTGGTAAAAAAGAATTTTTAGAAGTAAAAATATAATGTTCTAATGATCATTTTTACATCTAATATTGCAACATTAATGTTTTTATACCATTTCTATGATAAGGTCAATCTGTGTAAACATTCTGTTGATACAGTATTTGCTAAGGCAATTCCATTCTTTTTTGCCTAACATTTCCATTTGGATATAAATTCAAACACAAACATGGTGCTCTCAGTTTTTAAGAACCAGCCACAGTGAGAACTTATGCATGTTCTCGGTTAATGACTTGATAGTATTTCCTGGGAGGTAATTCAGGGTGTGAATGTTTATTTGCCTACAAGATCATGATGATAATACCACTTTTGTAGAGTTGTTCTGAGTAGAGTGCAGTGATTAAGACCTTGCCTACTGGAGTCTGATTGACTGGGCTTGTGTCCCATGTACATTGATTACTAGCTGTATGACCTTGAGCAAGTTTTAAAATCTCTCTGTGCCTTGCTTTCCTCATTTGCAAAAGGAGGAGAATAAATACCACGTATCTCATAATGTCAAGGGAGCAGGTGAGATAATGTATATAAGTGCTTTGCACATGACTAGTACACAATAGATGAGAACTGTTATGTACTGTCTGGTATTTAGTAGGCAAGCCCAAAACAATATTCTATTAAATAGTGTTATTCTTAACCTTATACTGTTTGAATTTATTTTGCTAAGAACGCATCCACTAATTTTAAGCTGGAAGGCGCTTTTCAGTTCAGTAAGTCTAATTTACATGCATACTTTTCTAGAGAGGTCGAGTTTGTACCAGAGACAGTCTTCCTGCCTCTAGATCTGTGGAAATGACAATGAAGGACAAAGAACAAAATGTAAGGATTTTAAACACTGGTAGGTGAATCAACCCTTTATTCTTCTGTAATAGGAAGGCACTTTTTCTGGGCCTTAATTTAATTTTTTCTTATGGGCAGCATTATCAACGGAACTGGCTGGAATTGATTGGAACAGGCCAAGGTTTTAGGAGATGCTGACTGTGTGAGTCACTCTTATCTCCCGGAAGTATGACTGGATGGAGGCCGGATGGTGAACCCAGTCCAAAGAATTGCAGGCAAAGCCAAGCTTTGTGAAAAGACTCAACAGAAAGAAGAGGTTGATAAGAAACTGGGGAAGGGAAGGTAGAGGAGGAAGAGGGAGGTAGTGGAGAAAGGATAGAATGTAAAAGAAGAGGAAAAGAAAGATTTAGACATTTTGTATTAGAAGATGAAAACCTCGATAGCCGATTTAATAACGTTACTTTTTATTTTTAATTTTTTTTGACATTTAAAATCATTATTTATTTCTGGAGTTTTCCATATAATATTTTCAGACTGCAGTTGACTGCGGGTAACTGAAATCCTGAAAAACACACCCTTTGATAAAGGGGGACTACCTGTACTACTGTACTTTCATTTACCCACCAGCCCAAATTCCTTTCTTCTCCTGTTCCAGTTCATCCTCTCTTCCAGAGGCAATCATCCACTTTCTGATTTCCTTCTCAACATATTGTAGCCTGAATCAGTAGTTTTTACCTTTCTATTGCTGAGCAGCATTCTATTGTATGACTACCCCTCAATTTTTTTTGTCAATTCTGTTGGTGAGCATCTGGATGTTTCCATTTTTGGCTCCTATGAATATCACTTATCTAAATATTATTTTTGTGGGCATACATTTTCGTCTCTCTTGAGTCAAAAGCAAGGTGCATGCTTGCTTTAAGATATTTTCTTCAAGTCTGTCTAAGAAATGTTTGCCTCCCTTAGATTACAATGATATTCACTGTTTTCCCCTGGGATACTTATGCTTCTAACTTTTATGTTCAGGTTTATAACCCATTTGGAATTGATCTTTGGGTATGGTATGACATAGGGGTCAAGGGTCTTTTTTCTCCCCCCTCCCCCCGATAACTATTTAGTATTTCCAGCATCTTTTAATAATATTACTTTTTAAACCATCTCATTTTGACATTCTCCTAGAGGTTTTGCCTATAGTTGTTTTGAGTTTGAATGGATTGTAAAATATGCACCAAAGCAATATGGAAAACTCCTCTATCATGAAACAATTCAAGACTCTGTTAAAAAAATTTGCACAACCTTTTTTTTTTTTTAAAAAAAGAAGATATCTGCTCTGTGTAAGAAATATAGGTGCCTCTGAAAATAAGTTTGAGAATTTTTTTCTTTTTATTCAATGTCACTAAGACAGTTTACAAGGCTGGGAGATCTGAGCATTTTGTTAAGGTAGTTGAGAGCTTGATGTAACTAATTAAGTCCTCTATAGAAATTAGTCTTAAGAAGTGTTGCCAGATGCTTTTATTGAATATAGCTGATTGGGGATTAGGAAAGTTGAGACAAAAATGAATAAAGTGGAAACTTAGCTGCTTGTAGTTGTGGAGAAATAGAAAATACTCTCTGCTGTCACATGAAGAAAAAGGAAGAAGAGGTTTTGAGCACAGAGTTCATTCCATCAGCCTGGATAAGGTCTCTAGAATATCTGTTAGTGGGACAGAAAGAGAATCTATGGATGTTAGCAAAGCCCACAGGGCTATTTGAATTTAAGGAAACTCAGAAGTTTTCAACAAATTACTGAGAAGGGATTTTGGTGCCAAGCTTAGCAATTCAGATAAGGCAATTTAAAGAAGAACTAAGAATCTGTAGAAAAGGTACTTAGTTGTGTCTTAGATGTTCATTTCTTAAAAGTTTATCTAAAATATAATCTTTGAGAGTATTTATTTAAACATGGCTAATTGTGTCTCCTATATAGAAGGCATTTCTGTTTCTACTTAGAATTTTCATTCCGAAGGCATTTGTACTAGAGGACAAGGAAATATATTATTAGGCAAGTGCAAGTGTAGCTGTTTTTGATGTGTCAATAGTGGCAAAATTAGTTGATGAAGAGGCCTTCTGGGTCTTTGAAAAGAAAGGTGTTGGTAGGGATCTACTTCTGAATGGCAGGCAAAACCAGGGGTTTTTAAAATTTGATCAGGTGACTGCAGCAGGACTGCCACTTGGTGGCAGTATACTTAAAATGTACCTACAAGTTTTTTGAGTTGGGGTGATGAATAAAGTTCTTTTAAAAGCTGAAACTGTGAAATAAAGGTTATGATGTGACAAAAATGTTACAGCAGTTGTGCTTGAATGGCTTAAACACGGCCAAGAAAATATAAAGTTTCTCTTATACTACTAAGAATGAAGACAGGGCTGGAAGAGATTTCTTGCTATATTTTGTCTAGATCTTTAAATTTTGTCTATTTGCTTTGATTTTTAATTTTGTATATCTATAGACCTTATATTTAAGTTATTTTTAAAGTTGTCACTTTTATCCTTTCTTTGGGGGTAGAGAGGAAAAAAAACCTTTGAGTTATGATTAATCAACCTTTTGTGGATCAGGAAAATTATTTTCTCTTTTGGCATTTTAATCACTGGATCACAGAATTTAAGTGAGGAAAAAAAATGGATGCTTACTTTACTTTCCTTTAGAGAGGAAAAATATTTCAATGCCAGAGGGATTTTTTTTTTTGTTTGGTTTGGTTGCTTGTTTTTGTTTGTTCTTAACATGAAAATCCACCAGCTGAGCTAAATAAACTACTAGCTTGTTTTAGGCTTAGCTCAAAGAGCATTTTGTTGTTTCAGATTTTTTTCTAGTTTAATAGTATGAGAAAAATCTATAAGGTCAATACTGACTGAACCAGTTTATGGTCCTGAGCCTAAATTTTGGGGAAAATATTTTAGTTGGTGATTTCACTGAAAATGTTAATATTTGTGTTTGCTTCATGTTATCCTAGTTTGTGTTTTTAGTTTGGTGAACTTAAGTCCCTGGTAAGAAATAACAGGAATGTTGAAAATATGGAGCTATAAAACACCTTTAATTTACTAGTTCCTGAAATAAATAATTTCACTTTTGCTGGTATTTATCAGAATTTACTTAGTGCCTCTCAGCCTTTTTCTGCACTTTACCATGATGATTTATAATCCCAGGTGTATTGGGCTCATCCAGTTCCTTCTCACCCTTTAGCAAATGAGAATTGGAGGCCCAGAATATCAATGTTGGGCTCATGGGCAGATATCTCCTTCATGTGGCAACAGGGTCAGGTTGACAAATTCTGTGCACAAATCAAGCACGGAATTATTACCTAGCACAAATAGTTGGATAAGGATATATGTGACGAGAAGCTGCCATACCATATAAGTATCACTTAATAAAGTAAAAACCTAGCCAGGCTCGGTGGCTCAGCCTGTAATCCTGCGCTTTGGGAGGCTGAGTGAGTGGATTGCCTGAGTCCGCCAGTTCGAGACCCGCCTGGGCAACTTGGTGAGACCTCATGTCTACAATAAATCAAAAAATCAGCCGGGTGTGGTAGTGCATGCCTGTAATTCTGGCTACTCTGAAGGCTGAGGCAGAAGGATCTCCGGAGCCCAGCAGGTCGAGGCTGTGGTGGCCGGGAGCGGCCACTGCACTCCAGTCTGGGTGACAGAGTGAGACTCCAACTCAAAAAAAAAAAAAGTAAAAACCTTAAACTCTGTCATCTTCTGAGTTCAAGCCATTGTGCCTCAGCAACAAATGTACTCTAAGACAGAGGGGAAAAGTTATTAGCTAAAGCCAATGCTGTCTTTTGAGAAGGATGGCATAATTTGCATCAAGTAGGCCAGGAAATATCGGCAGCACTCTTCCCCTAGCCAAGCCTAGTGGAGACCAGTGAGGGGAAGGCTTGGAACAGATGTTACATGATGTGCAGAGGTTTGGGGCATAATAGGGCGCAGCCTGGGGGCAGTGACTACAGACAGTGTAATTATTCTGCAAAATAAAATGAAAGTATATTGGGGGTGGGAGGGAGCTACAAGTCAGGGAGACTGGGAGGAGAGAGGAGAGTCAAGCAACACAACTGTGTGGTCAAAAAATCTTCAAGAAATAGGGTCTAGCATCCAGCGGTACATTATTTGCAACTCTGTGCTGTGAACACCCTGCAGCACTACAGAGCTTCAGTAAAATCTGCAGTACATACAGATTCTCTGAGAGCAAAGTTTTTGTTTCTTTAAGTTTCTTAGCAATCAAGAACAGTGTTGTGTTGATACAAAGCATGGAGAAGGGGCCAGCTGTGGACTCAGGGTTGGTGTGAGGGTAAGGGGGATCATCAGTGTCCATAGGAGGAGGCACTCAGGACAGAAGTGCCCATGTAAACACCAGGGAATGTGCTGACATCTTGGGGAGGACAGGAAACAGAAGTCCTAACTCTCAGGTTTATGTATGCATATGTGTATGGATAGATAAATGTGGATAGAAAATTTCCACCAATATGTGACTGCCAGGAGTTAAATAAGAACCCTCACTGTCCTTAGTCCCATGTTAGATACCAGACAATGAAAGAAAAAGTACAACACTTGGGCCCTTCCCTGAAGAGACCTATGAGCCAAAGTTGAGAAATTGATTTATCACACAAGATGTGGCAGCAGTATCACTTCATATGCTCTTATATATTGAAAAAACAAAGTGGTGAAACAAAAGCTGCTTGAAAAAAATTTGAGACAGTAATATCTTTGTGGCTTTCCTCTAAGTATAATTAGAGTCGGCAAAATGACGGAAAACGTTGCTCAGTGTCATGAATGAGGCTTTGCCTCTCTCTAGGACTTGCCTCTCTCCCTGCCCTTCCTTGACAAACTCAAGAAAAGAATACTCAGGATTAGCAATCGTTTCAGACAGGAGTGATATCAACCCAAGAGCAATACCAGAGGTTAACCTTGGCTTTGGAGCTTGATCATCGGATTAATCATGTGAGTATTTCCCCCAAAATACCTGTGAAGCCGGTACCATTATTTCCTCATTGTATAGATGAGGCAGGTCAAAGAGGTCAAGCAAATCATCCAAGATCATAGAGCCGGCTGAAAACCAAAGTTTATAGATCCTTTGTTTGGTTAATCTATGTAAGTGGTTCTTGACAGAGGCCACTCCAAGGGAAATTTGGAATATTGAGGGAACACCATTGGTTGTCACAATAATCCGTGGGCAGGAGCAGCCTATAATGTGATGACAGTCCTTGTAGGACAGTCCTATGCTCCAGGAACTGTTCTGCATCCTGCATGTCTTTTTTTTTTTTGGTTGTTTGTTTGTTTTTGCTTTATTTTAAAAATTGTGGGCTCATACCCATCTATATATTATTATTATATTTTTTTATTTTAAAAATGTGGGGTACAATTCAGGGTTAGATATACAAACGTTGATTATGCAGGTACCTTTGTTGATGATGTGTGCCCTTCCCTCCCCTAGCAGTTTCTCTCAACTGCCAATCCAACCCCCCCTCTTCTGGCAGTTTCCCACTACTTCCAATTCCTTTCTTATAGTAGTATTATGATAATTGTTCAAGGTCCGCTTATGAGTGAGAACATACGGTACTCTGTTCTTCGTTTCTGTGATAGATCACTCAGCATTATAGACTCTAAGTCCATCCCAGTTGCTGCGAAATCCATATGTTTGTCCTTCTTTATGGCTGCATAATATTCCATTGTGCATATGTACCACATTTTTTTAATCCAGTCCAGCTTCAATGGGTAGCATGGTTGGTTCCATGTTTTTGCTATTGTGAATAGAGCTGCAACAAACATGTGTGTGCAGGCATCTTTTTTTGTAGAATGATTTGAGTTCCTCTGGGTATGTTCCCAGTAAGGAAATTCCTGGGTCATACAAAAGGTCAATTTCTAGTTCTTTCAGAAATTGCCACACTGTCTTCCAAAGAGGTTGCACTAGTTTGCATTCCCACCAGCAGTGTAGAAGCATTCCTTTTTCTCCGCATCCTCACCAGCTTCTGTTGGTGTTTGCTTTATTAATGATGGCCATTCGTACTAGGATTAGGAAGTATCTCAATGTGGTTTTGATTTGCATTTCTCTGATGATGAGTGAGGCTGAGCACTTTTTCATGTGTCTGTTGGCTGCCCATATATCTTCTGTTGAGAAGTGTCTATTCATGTCTTTTGCCCACTTTTTAATGGGGCTGTTTGTTTTTTTCTTTTCGGCGCATTTGAGTTCCTTGTAGATCCTAGAACTTGTGCTTTTATCTAAGAGACAACTCCTTCATTTGTCCTCTAAGTACCTTTCTCATTTCCTGGTTATTGCTTCTTCTCCAATAAATTATTTCTATTGGCATACAAACTTGCTGAAATATCTTCCCTCTTAAGGAAAAATATACCCTTGTCCTCCAGTTATTGGAGGAGCTCCCTTTGATAGCTAATGCCCTTAAGAACAGGTTCATTCTTTCCTGAACATACTCTGGTCAGACTTCCATACCCATCACTTCAATAAATCCTCCTGTCAAAATTGCCAATGAGCTCCACGTTGCCCAAGTCCATCTCTCTCTATGTCTCGGCGCCACTTAATACAGTAACTAAGCTATTCTACCACCTTTAGTCCTGGGAGTCCACTTACTCTTGGCTCTCCTCCCATCTCATTGGTGGCTACTTTTCGGGCCCCTTTGCAGTTCCTTCTCCTCCTCCTGACCTAGGATATTACAGAGTCTGAAGGCCATTTCGCTTTCCTTTCTACACCCTTGCTTCCTCATAGCTCTAAATATCATTGATTGACGCAGGATTCCCAAAGTCATTTCTCTGGCAAAGACCCCTCCAGAACTCTTGAATCTTACTTCTCAGTGCTCATTCACACATTCAGCTAGATGTTAAATATGTATCTCAACTCCACATACCTAGCACTGAATGACTGATGCCCCAGCTTTTTTTCCCACCCTATCTTCCCCATTCCAGTGGATGACACCCTCTGCCAGCCAGGTACTCAGGCCTAAATCATTGGCCTCAGTCTTGGTTCCTCTCTTCTGGCACACCCAACCTTTCATCCCCAATATCCAGCCATCGGCACATGTTGTCATCTCTATCTTTAAAATATACTGACCTGTCCCCCACCAGCCTAGGCCTAGCCATCAGACAGGTAAAAGAGCCACCTACGTTCACTCTTGCTTCCCCCATCTCATTATAGTGTATCATCGGACGGCAGCCAAAACATTTTTTTTAGTACAACAGGGCAGTCTCTTCTTTATTTGATATTCTGCCGTGGCTTCTAATGTATTGATTTCTGCCCAAATCCTCACTGGGACCTCCACGGGATAGATGTCTTCCTTTCTTCGAATCCTACATTTCACCCTCCTGCTCACTCCACACCAGCTTTCAAAGAACCCAAGGTCATGCTGTCCGGGGTTTCGCATTTACGATTTCTTCCTCCTATGTGCTGTTTCTTCCTTCCTCCAAGGTGGCTGACTTTCTCACCTGGCCTCTGCTCAAAAGGCAGCATTTTTCAGAAAACCTCCTGGCCAAGCTCAAATCGTTACCCCTCTCCCTGTTTGTCTGCTTATTTGTCTCCATAGTCACTATCTGACTTTACATTAGATATTTGACTGAATGCTTACTGTCCACTTTCCCACAGAATGTAAGCTCTATTGGAAGAAGAGAATGCCTCTTATTTTTTACCACGGTATCGCCAGAGCCTTGAACAGTACCTGGCACACAGTAGGCTTCCAGTGATACATGCTGATTGATTGAAATGGATGAATGGGAGCCACACCCAACTCTTCCTGGTAGGCTGGATTTTTCTATCCACCCCCAAAGCGGCAAGATTGTAGTTTTCAAGGATGGGAAATTCAGTGTCTTTCTGCCTTTGGTTCCCTCTCCGTTGAAGAGTCACCCTATCTTTCATCACCACTCCCTTAGCTGCATCCACTGGGACCTAGAACTTGGTTCAGTGGCAGCCACACCAGCATAACAAAGGTTTAAAAAAGCTAAACCTTGAAGTGTGATTAACTCTAGGCTGCTCTGTGCCCCGTCATTTCTGAACTTGCAAAGCTCCGCGAGGTGCATGTGTCTCGACTTTCCTGTAGGCCTCTTCAAGTTTTCTGAAAACTGTCCCTAAATAGCTTAGCATTCTGGTGTTAAGATTCTGGCTCGGATTTTGGTTTCACTTTAAAAATCTGCTCCAACACCTATTTTGACACCCAGGAAATGGCCCATTTGTAGTTCTAGATCTTTACCCTTGAGTATATCTACTCCTCCAGATTGACCAGGGACGTGTGCAACGCTCCATCTGGGCCCTCCCTCTCTCGCTATTTCTGTCCACTTTCCCCTGCCTGGCACCTCTGCTGGGAGTTGGCATACAGTTTCTAGAGTCATGCTTTGCACATAGTAAACACTCAAGAAATAGTGGTTGGATTGAATTAATTGGAAGAGTATTTCAGTGATCGATAGCTGCAGAAGAAAAAAGAAACCCACCCCAAAACAACATGTATCGTCTCTCAGGACTGTGTGTTGACCTGGCAGTTCTGCTCCATGTGACATCTGCTGGATATTGGGACAGCCCCACGACACCAGCCTAGCACGAGCCAGCAGCCACCACCTGGGAGCTGAGCTGGGGCTGTGACCATGGTTTTTCTCACATGGGTCTCTCCACATGACTGTCAGGGCTTCCTCAAAGCAGAATCGCAGAGTTCCAGGCTCTACTTGCCGTGTGCTTTGTGACACTCATTAGCCAAAGCTAGTGACAGAGTCTGGGTGGGAGGGGACTCCACAGAGGCAAGATAACTGGGAGGTGTGTTCACTGAGTCTTCCAGAATGGCACCCCTCTAATCCTTGAGGAGGTGCCCTCTCCTCGCCCAGCACACACGGCATGCCAGGTCTCTCTGCAAAGCGGCTATAAAGCCAGACATGACTCATATGTGAGCACATACGTTGGTCCAGCCACTGCCCTGCTGATGTGTCATTTCATGACATCATGTGGGTGAAGTACATGGCCTTCATGCCTGTTTTAGCTTGATAACTACATTTTCATCGTCTTCTAAAGAGCCCCCAAATCTACACCTGCTCACTCTCATTAGGTCTTAGGCTCATGAAAGACAAGAGGGGGGCAGTTCTCCGCCCTGTTTTACAGATGGTGTCTTAGACATTTACCGTGGGTGATCTCCATAATACTATTGGGCAAAGAAGAATTTTAATTTTTTCTAGGCGATCTCAGTATGTGGATTGTAGTCTAGCAGCAGATGGTTGTTAATGCTAGCAGTAGAATACACTGGAATGAAAGAAACTGAAAACCCATCGACTAGAAGTATTTTGGAATTAAAAACATATCATTGGCTATAAGCTGGAGCCACTCAGTCAGGCAAATAGATGGGAAGCCATTTCAGCGAATGCCTTCTCTCTTGGAGTCAAAGCCAAATCCGGAAAAGAGCCGAGTGCTTTTTGGCCCAATAATGCTGGGGTCTTTGTTTCACAGGAGGCAAGCTCCCATCCACAAGAATGAAAGAAACATTCTTTCTCCACTGTGAGATTAGATTGTGCCATCCCCCAAAGAGAAATAATGCTGGCCTCGGCTGCATGGGCGTGCTTCTTAGACAAGAAGTCAGCCTCCAGTCTCACTGTCAGGAGGCAGATGTGGAATTGCTATCTTTGTTCCAACTCCTGAGAGCAGAGCCCTCCTCCCCGCTTCCTCTCCTACTGCAGAAGACCTGAACAGGAAGGGATTCAAGAGCATCAAGCCTGAGGCTCAGGGCACTAGCAGGGAGATTCGGAGTGCCCTCCTAATGGAACTTGCAGAAGGAGAAGTTGACGCCAACAGGTCAGGGAACTTGGAAGAAAGGCCTGTAGGAAAAGGATGACGTGATGAAGAGGAGGGTGGGGGGGCAGACTGACTCAGGGGGTGGTGCCCTTTGTTCCAAACTTGCCGTCTGTGGGACCCCCTTCTCATGTGGCACAAGGGAGCAACGACATTTGTCCAAGTGGCAAACTCTGCTTGGAGATTCACCACTTTGAATGACCTCCTTTGTAGTCCAAGGTTATTTGTGTTCCTGGGGGTGTAATGGGAGGACATGGCTGAGCCAGGGAGACTGAGAAAGCTGGAGGCACCCGGGAAGAGGGTAACCACTCACGGTCATCTTTACTTTGGTGACGCTTGGCTAGGCTCTGGGGGCAAAAACATCCTCCTCTCCCAGAACGTATTACCAAGGCGTGGGCCTACGCCCACTTCAGATCTTCCGCTAACCCACGTAATGCCATTGTGCCAATGAGAAGATTGCAAAGCTCTGGGAGAGAAGGGGCCAGACCTCATTTCAGCACCCTCGCTCCTTCAGCGAGGCAACTTGCAACTTCGCGCCAGCCTCTGCCCCCCATAAACCACCAAGCAACTCATTTGGGGACAGAAAATGAAGGGCTCTGTCACAGCTAGGTAATGTAATAATCGTGATCATGTTCCCCTTTGTTCAGGACTTCCTGGAGGCGGGCACTCATCGAAGTGCTTGACTTTCGTCACTTCATTCAATCCTCCTGATAAGCAGGTTGGCAGTTTCATTCTGTTCCTTGACAAGGGAGGATTCTGAGGCTTTACGAGTTAAGGGACTTGACCCAGACAAGCAGCTAGTAACCAGTGGAGACCCAGCTTGCCAGCTTCTCTGTCTCTCTGGGCACTCGTCCGCTTCAAAATCTTTTCTTAAAGAAATTATTTTATTTTATTTTAGGTTCAAGGAGTATACGTGCAGGTTTCTTACGCGGACATATAGTGTAATGGTGAGGATTGGGCTTCAGGTGACACACTCCTGATAGCGAACATTATAACCATAGGTAATTTCTGAACCCTCTCTGCCTCTCCCCTTTTGGTAGCCTCTGTGTTTATTATTTCCTTTATTCTTATGCCTCAAAGGCTGACTTCTACGACCCAAGGGGTGCCAGAGACTTTGTTTGCTGTCTGTTATTTTTATTTTCACTTTATTTCACCCGTTCTTTTTAAACTGCCTGCAGATTTAAGTAAAGCCAAATTGCTAGGAAGTGGTGGATCCAAAATGAAGATGTAGGTTGGCTTCCCGGGCCTGGGCCCGTTCTCCAGTTGTCATTCTCTCCCCTCTAATGCCTCAGTTTGTCTTGTACCAGACAAAGTTGGGTGACCATGTCCTATCCTGTGTGGCTGTCAGGGCAGAGAATGGTGGAATGGTGCCCTCTCTCACCCCTATTCCATGGCCACTGCTCTTTCTTCCACCCAGCCTTCCTACTGATTCCTAACCTGTCTTGTGTTGGCAGCTCACTCAGGGACACCTCCCTTAATTCCAGGGACACCTCAGATGGGCCCTGTCTACTTTTCTGCGGGGACAGATTTCAAGGATGACTGCTGCTCCTAGATCGCCATTGACAAAGACAGGTCACTAAACCATTTTGTTTAATGGCCTCGAATTTTTACTCTTCAGAGTTCCCTACACGATTAAGTTACTCTGCGGACACGGTCCACACCCAAGTATTCCTCTGCTTCGGCAGGGAGCTCCACGGTTTCCTCAAGTTCCTCTGCTCACTGAATGAATCATCTCAGAAGCAGGTCACGCATATGCATCTATGCCTGTGGATGTGTATATGGGTGTGCAGTTCTCTATTCATACATTACCAAATCATTGACTGCTTAAGTTCTTGTCACTTTCAATGAGTAGGTTTTGTAGACACTAAGTTGGTTAAAAAAAAAACAACATACATACATATATATTTGGCCAGGCGTGGTGGCTCATGCCTATATTCCCAGCAATGGTGGGAGGATCGCTGGGGTTCAGGAGTTTGAGACCAGCCTGTGCAACGTTGTGAGATCCCACCTCTAACAATTAATTAATTAATTAATACTTTGCTCATGATTCTCTTCCTGTTCAGGTCTTCTGCAGTAGGAGAGGAAGCAGGAAGAGGACTCTGCTCTCAGGAGCTGGAGGCAAGGTAGCAATTCCACATCTGCCTCCTGACAGGGAGACCGGAGGCTGATTTCTTATCTAAGAAGCACGCACATGCAGCTGAGGCCAGCATTAATTCTCTTTAAAAAATGATATGTCCCAGTGATTCCTTCCCACTAAAAAAGCAAATTGTCTTGCATGCTCTGAACCAGCCCTCCACACAGGGACTATATTTGTCATAGTTTCTTCTCATCTCAAGATTGTGCAAGCACATGTCTTTTGGGCTGTGTGGAGGGTGGAGCTGAGAGCAACTGGGCGCCTCCAACTGGAAAGACACCAGAAAGGAGACACTGTATTTTTTTAAAGGCTCGGACGCCTTTATTTATGCGTGCTTTCCAATTCAGATTAAGAAAAAAGAAAAAAAAAACATGAAAAGTATGGCATTAAAAAAAAAAAAACTCCAGCTGGGATGATTTATGTGTAACACTATGTAATTTAATGATATGCGATTTTAGTACAAATACTAATTTCAAAAGGCAGGAAATTCAGCAGAAAAAGCAGGGTGGTAGAAAGGAAATGGTGCTTCCCCAAAGCCTTGGGGATGCGGGGACCCCCTTTTGAGTCTGAAGGGCAGGGGTCGGCCACCCCAAGATTCCAGATGAAGCGCTCAAGGGCAGTCCCAGAGGCAGCTGCGTCAGGAGAAGAGCCCTCAGTTAGCAAAGGAAAACACAGGGCGCCCAGGGCAATGTGAAATTCCAAAGAACAGCAAATACTTTTTTAGTCTAAGTGTGTCCCATGTAATATCTGGGGGCAACTTATACTGAAAACGTGTTTGTTGTTATCGAAAATTCAAGTTGAATTCAGTATCTTATGTTTTATCTGGCAACCCTACTTGGAAGCCCTGCTTTCCCCCCAGCCCACAATAATCAAGAGACACAGGACAGGAATGGAGGAAGATAAGTGGAAGCAGAGAGTGCGAGGAGGAATAAAAAAATGCCAGCAAAGACAACTATTTTGGTAAGTAGAAAAAACATTTTAAAGCAAAAATAATAGCAACGTCCAAAATAGCAGACACACACACACACACACACACACACACACACACACACACGTTTATCCTATAACCCAGTAATTCCACGTTTCAGTATCTGCCCTAGAGAAACACACTTATACAAACAAGCAAAAGGAGGCGTGTACAAGGGTCTTCATTGAAGCTTTGCTAGCAACAGCAACAAACTGAAAACAATATGAATATCCATCAAGTGAGAATGCCTGAAGCAATCATGTTACATATATACAATAGAAAACCATGCAGTGGTTAAAAAAAAAAGAGTGGAATTATATCTAGTTGTACTAACATTGAAAAAGTTTTTTTTAAAAGCAAGTAATTGAAATATATGCACAGTAAGGGAGCGTGTACGTGAAATACATAATTTTCTAAAGTATGTATGCATATGTATGTCATATTTGGGGCACCGACTATATGCCAGACATTGTTCTAAGTACTTTACACAAATTAACTCTTTTAATCCTCACTAAAATCCTACAAAATAGGTTTAAAAAAAAGGAATGGAGGGGGATAAGGAAGACATGCAGAGAAAACTGGTACCTGCCTTCTGGATAGCTGCAGATAAGGAGCTAACAAGGCATTGGTGTTAGAGCTGCTTAACGTTTTTTTAAAGATTCAAACGCAGTCCAGTGGACTTTCCCGTATCACACGTAGTTCTGATTAAATTGAAAGCTATTTTCTCAAAGTAATCCTAGAGTGACATTAAATGGGGATCACAAACAGTTAAATTTAGGGAGGTAATTCCCCAGTTTCCTTAGTTCTCGCTGCCTTCCGTCTTTCTCTCCTTCCCTTTATCTTTCCCTTTCTTTTCCTTTCTTCCTCTTTTTCCCTTTCTTTCCTTTCTCACTGCCTTTCACTGAATGAGCATTTATTGGTGATCAACTCACGCAGAGGAAATCTTCAAAATGTGTTTTTATTCTTATCCAATTGCATTTGTGTAAAGAGTTGCTGAAAAATTATAGTCACATAGGTAAGCTTCTGAAATGTCAGGGGAAGCTTATAACCTGGGAAGTTATGATCACTTTCATTGCAAAATGTACCCCATTGGACCCGGAAAAGAAGAGGCTAGAAATAAAGCGGTCAACTTGGTTGATACATGCCAAGTTTGGGCAAGCTCTAAGCTTTCTGCTCCTACAACAATCTAACGGCATTGCTAACTCAGAAAAGAGAAGGCGCCATCGTTTTTCAAGGAAGACTCTAAAATAGGCTAAGCTGCTTCTAAAAACCTCCTTTTGGAAACACCTCAACAAAAATGAAAAATGGGTCATAGAAGTAGCAAAATGCCGAGACCAGAGTAATACAGGTTGGTCCTATATTTGATGCTTACGCCGATTTTACCCTCAGAAATGGTTTCTCATCAACTCCCTATCCTTGCTAGCCCTAAGAGATATAAAATATAACACAGAAGGAAAAGTCACAGAATCTGCTTTTGCTTCCCTATTTCTCGAAATCCTTATCCAGATGTTAGGCAGGTAATTTCTGATTCCAGGGCCTTCCCCTAGGACACTGAGCGACACCCCAAATGGGTTGATTCAATAAATATGAATACAGCTAACATTTATTGTGCATCTCTATCAATTAAGAGCCCCGAATTCCCAAACTATGGAAGTCTCACACTGCTGACAACCTCCTCTGTATTTGTGTACATCAGACATGGACTCCTAGTTTCCATTGAGTTTGAATTTGCAGGCTCTCCCATGAGTACTTACACAAGCAAATGTCAGTCACCTTCCCAGGTTCATCTTTCGGGCCCTTCTCATTCTGTCAGGGAGCTGTCACCACAGCAGCCCCTAATTCACAGCCTGTCTCTCTCGGCGGTTTCTAGGCTTAACGCGGCTGAGCTTTGTACTTGAGCCCATCACGCCGCATGAGAGGTTGTTCCTGAGAGAACCCACATTGTCACTTCTTGTTCCCTTCTTCAAATGGAAATTAGTGCTGTTATGAAATCATCGGTTGACACGTAATTTGCTCTTGCTGTGATCTGCTGGAAAATTGTACATTGAAAGAAAGCCTTGCATACAATGGCACCCAAGCTGAAATTCACCTGTTATTTCCCAAAGAGAAGGACAAAAAGCAAAAGGTATCAGAGAATATCAGGAACAAATGGAAGATTATCGTTAGTGTTGGATGGCTAACTCAGTACTGATAGAATTCCAGTGGCTATGATTTAGCTTTACACTCAGTCAATAGTATTCAATACTTTCCTTCGGCCCACTTCCGTGGCTGGAGTGACCACCTCCTATGTGGTTTATTTTTGAGGCCGGGTCTCACCCAGGCTAAAGGGCAGTGGCACAATCATGGCTCACCACAGCCTCAATTCCCCAGGCTCAGGGGATCCTTTTACCTCAGCCTCCCGAGTGGGCAGATGCCGCTCTGCTTGGCTAATTTTTTAAAGTTTTTTGCAGAGTTGTGAATCTCAGCCAGCTCTCTGCACAGGTTCACCCCCGTCATTGCCTTAACCTTGCAAAAAACCTGGACCTATATTTCACATCCCTGAATTTTTTTTTTTGGACCCAGTTACTGTGAAATGACAAGTTTTTCCTGCTTTCTCTCCTTTAATCATTACAACAACCCTACAAGTGAGATACTCTTATTATTCCTATTTTACAAATGAGGAAAGACAGGTATAAAGACATTAATAACTTGCCCAAGTAGTGAAATGAGATTTGAATCACCAGACAGTCTGGCTCCAGTCCTTGCAAAGGAAAGAACAGGTCCCAGAGGAAAATTAGCAGTCTCTGTCGTAAGTTCTTAGACCGATGTGAACCAAAGATGACTATAGTCATATGTAATTTTGTACCAAAGAAAATATAAACACAGCCCAAAAGGGTGTATCCACTTGTTCATCACTGAAAACCAGTATTAAAACTCTTCTGAATCACTCTACTATCAGATGAGCCCTCGGATGACAAAATGAGGAGATGAAATAATTTAAATAATGCTTCAAAAATTACTTCTTTGTGACAGACACCAGGCTGGACACTTCATATGACTCAGGGAAGAGCCTTGGGAGATCCTTTAGCCTGAGGTTAAGAAAAAGTCACGCTGGAATTTTTCGGTCCATCCAAGAGCCTGGGTATTCTCATTAGTTAGTTTTTCTCTATGTCCTTCTGTAAGACCAACGACTCCAAAACTCAGTAGTTTAAACAACAGACATTTATCAGTTCATGATGTTGTAGGTCACCAATTTGGGCTGGACTCTGCTCATTGATTCTTCTCTGCTGGCTTTGGCCGGGCTCACTTTATACATTTGTGGTCCACTGCCATTCAGCTCCTAGACTCTGGGGTGAGCTGCTGTAGGCTGGGCAAGAGGAATGAAGAGGCTATGTCCACGGCATCCGTCAACATCCAGTAGGCTAGTTTAGGTCTATTCACATGGTGCAGAGAGGTCCCAAGTTCAAAAACAGGGCAAGTTCCAGCAGGCAAGCGCTTTTCTAGTTTTTGCTTACATCACATTTGCCACTATCCCGTTGGCCAAAGAAGGTCACAAGGCCAGCCCAGGAATACGGAGTAGAGAAAGACTTCATCTCTTGATGGGAAGAGCTGCAAAGCTACGTGCACGGGTGTGGATGGCAGGGAGGAGAAGGACTTGTGACCCTCTGTACAAACTACCACCATACTCAAAAGTGAAACTATCCATGGCCCAAGTGAATGGCGTGGACTTCAGCAAAATTTCATATTGAAGGTGAGTCTTATCCATCAGAAATAAAATTGCATAAAATAGGATCCAAAACATTTGTTCCTAAATGATCACCCCATGGAAGGGAAAATCAGAGAGAATACTTATAATATCATTTTATTGGGAAGAATTTGCTCCCCATTTATAGTGGAAAGCTGAGATGCTCTTGAAATAAAACAATGGATAATAGTAACTGGATCAAGATCTCTATTCTTATTATTTCTCCCCTCATTCAACATTTAGATCCACTCTTGAAATCTCAGGGTCATGACCATACATTTTGAAAACTCACTCTGATGGCAGGGCTATCTGCCAAGGCCATGGAGGCTGCTGGGCCCCTCTGGGCTTAGACTGCAGCAATCCTGTCTGGTAAGACTTGCCAACTCCATGTCTAATCTCCTCACCCCAGCAGTGGGAGTCAGCAGGTGTCAGAGTGACATTCGACTGACACTCTACTGATAAGAAAAAGAATGCTTACCTGGAAACCCTGACTGTCAAGCTCTGAATGTTTCAGTTAGGTTGAATGAGAAAAATAATTGCCTGTCAAAACATGTAATTGCATTTGAGAAACCTCGTGTCCATCTCTCTTTTTGACAGGAGTCCTCGGATTCCTTCTCCTAGGAGGACTCTCCGCTGATGCTAGCTTCAGTCTGTTTGAGCCAGGGACAAGCTGTCACTGTCCATGAGACTTTTGGATGGTCCCCGAGGACATCCCAAGTTGGAGGAAGGTTGACAATGGAAAAAGGAGCATCTGATAAGGAATGATTAGTGAAGTCTTTGGGTGAGTGAATTTATATTTATTTACATACCATTATCTTCCCCAGAAAAAGGGGATTTCAGATGGCCTCCAAAAATACATGTATAGCAGAATATTACAAATACATTAGAGTGAAGGGAAAATAGGGCAGAAAGTATAAAACGCTAATTGGGTACAGAGTTTCCTTTTAGCAAGTCACATCATATATAATGTAGGGTAAGAAAGATTTCTTTTCATCATCCATCACTAGGTTTATGGCTGAGGCTCCTGCAGCAAAAGACAAATTAACCAAAAAAAAGCACACACATTTATTTAATACAAGTTTTATGTGCCATGGGAGCCTTCAGAAATGAAGATCCAAAGAAACAGTAAATTTGTGTGTTTTTATGCTGAGGTTTCATAAAGAGTGGAGTCATGGGGAAATATAATTGGACAATGGGGGTATGATCCAATGGTAACAACTGGAGAGAACTTGGCAAGGCCTATTTGTTCAGATTCTTCTCTGTGTCCCTGTGTCTTCAAAGATAAGAATGTTCCTCTTCTCTGGGTGTAGATGGCTACCTCGCAAATGAAGTTCTTACGACCTGCTTCAGGGAAGACGGGCGAGGGAAAGTCAGAGGGTGACCTTCCTAGGATTCATGGCCTGCTTCAGGGAAGAAGGGATGAGGGGACAGTTTGAGAGACTCTCCTGCTGCTTCTGTTTTCTAAAATGCCAATGTGCCCTATTTTGGGGCAACGTGTCTTGAACCCCATCAATAACCTACTGCATGAATCCCAGGATTCATGAGATAAAATTGAGTCAATTCCTCAGGAGGAGAGCATTCCATCCTACCATTAACTTGGAAATATATTTCTCCTGAGGGTCCTCATAGAGGGGATACAGGTAATGCTGTGAACAGGTACCTCATTGGCCCCCCGATATAAATACTCTGTGCCAGTTTCCTAGGGCTGGAGGTCGGGAAACCCTGAGGGTCAAGCCTCCTCATCCCAGTTACCTGATGAGGCCCAAACAGACAGCCAAGGCCCAATGAGTCTGAGTATGCCAGACGACTTCAGGGGGTGTAAAAAGATCATCAGCGTGTTCTGCTTGCCTCCAGACTCCTAGGGGTTTAAAGCCAAACTCTTAGAAAGGTACCTTAAACTTTCTTTCGAGGGACTCCAAAACTGTGTTTTCTCTTTAGAAAAGAGATGTTTACCCAAAGGCCATACACAAATGTATGCCGCAGGGCTGGTTAAGGCAAGGAAGGTTGCCGCACCTAAGCCTAGCTGGGACTGGGGCACATGCCTTCCATGGGACACGCTGGCAGGGAGGTATGCCCAGCCAGTCTTGGTGAGGTCTTAGACTGTATTTCCTTAGGGGAAGCAGAACTCACAGGATTGCTTGGGAAACAGAGAGGGAATTGGTGTGGTGGTTGCAAAAATTTCCTGAGCCCCTGAGCACTCCAGATTCCTCATTCTCAAGGAGGCAGAGCATGCCAATCAGGTACCAGTGCTGGAGTTGGATGCACTTGGACACCAGCATTGCCACTGGTAGGGTGCGTGCTACGGAGCAAGTGACTTAACCTCTCTAGCCCTGAACTCTTCCACGATGAAGAGCTTTGCATCTGCTAGTGCTTGGCTGCAACCAACTGAGCATTCAATGACCCCAGGCTTAACCAGGAAGGCTATTGTTCATCTCTCACAACTAGGAGTCCAGGGGACTGCAGCCCTGGGCTGGTAGAGCAGCTCAGCCGAGGACTCCAGGACTCCGGCTCCTTCTAAAATTCCTTTTTAAAGGAACTTGTATTTTCATTGCTGCTTCTCTGGGCTTTGTGTCTGAATTCCCGACAGGAAGAAGGCAGACAAGACAAAGCCTTCTATGGCGAGGCTTTGTTATTTTCTCCAGAGGAGAAGGAATTTCAGCTTATATCTCACTGGTCTTCCTGGCTGCAAGAAAGGATGGGACGATGGCTTCTTTTGCTCTCACCATCATGAGAGAGACAGGCAAGGGTACAGGCCATGGCATGTGGGTAGCCATTTCACATTGCCTCTCCCAGGCCAAGATCAGCATTGCTGTCAAAGCGTCTTGGAGAGGAGGGTCTTTTAAGCATTTAGCCCCGGAATTAGTACCTGGAACACGGAGAGCACATAGATGTTACTATGATTCATGCCACGAGGCGGAGCCCCCCAAAACATGGTCTTGGCTGCCTGGACCTGAGGGATTTGTAAACCAAATGTCTCAGATTTGTCAGGTCAGTTGCGATGTAAGCCATTCATTGTCTGAACATGAGTTAGATAATGAGTCATGATTTAGGGCCCTGGAAATCACCACACAGAGAAGCAGTCCTGGTGGCAAGGGTTGACGCAAAAATTAATTGATATGGTTTTCAGGGAATCAACATAGAAGCCTGGGAAATATAAAAAATAGATCCACGAGGCATTTCTATATGAAAAAGCAGCAACATAATAACTGTGCTCTGAAGGAAAAAAAAAACAGAGTTTAAATCTCTTAGGGGAAATCTAGGCTTTAAGGAATGACTAGGATATTTTTTTCTTTGCCCAGTGAAAATTACAAAGAAGTAAAAGGACTTCATTATGGAATTTCATACTAATTTACACGAACTAGGATTCACAACTCTGTTGCCCTCCCCCTCCTGCCCCAGGAGGAAACTGTGCCCAAGGGCAGACATACTGAGGAGTCGCTCAGAATGCAGCCCCTGGGTGGGTGAGGTGCGACCTGAGGTCTAGCCCACCCCATTTGGTGGTTGGGAAGCTGGAAGGAAACAGGGAGAGGTGAGGTTTCCATCCCCCCGTCCGAAATAGTGTGAGTTGCCAGCCTTGCTGTGTGAACTTCAAAGGAGAGGACACAGGCAGCGAAGAGTGGAACTGAGGCTGGCACGCTGGGAACCTCTGTGTGAAGGCAAGGTCACTGCTAAACTTAGCAGTTTGATCTATTTCCTTATTTGTGCAACAGTGTCCTTTTTAGTTCCCTGTGGAATTCCAGGCCCGCCCTGCTAATTCTAGAAAGCGGAGGGAGGGCTAGGGAGAGGTCGTCTTACCCATATATAATGCACAGGCACTAATTAAAGATCAAACTCTCAGGATGTCGAGGGGTGTTTCACTGTTTGGGCCAGCCAAGTGTCACCACCCAAGGCTTCGGCAGAGTGAGAGAGTCTTTTCAAGTGCTCCATGACCCAGAAGCTGCTCTCCATCTGTCAAAATCCAGAGCGGGCCATGTCACCGTTCTGACGGTTAAAACTATGCAAAGAACAAGTGCGCGCAGAAAGCAGACATCCCTGTCCTGGTGATAAGTCCCTGCAACTTTCACTTTAGAGAAATGCACCGAGAAAAGCAAGTCTTCTTAAACGCTGCTAATTCCAGAAGAGAAGTCACCGGCGCCTGCCCTTCCTGCGGTCCTTCAAGCCAGCTTAGGCCATCCAGGGATTCTAACTTGCATGTTTCTAATGATGAAGGGGGTTGCAACATGTCACTTTAAAAATGCCACAGCTCCCACTCACCACTCTTAAAAACTCAGGGAAATGTCACTTCAGTGTCTACCTGTGTGAACACAGGTAGGATGCAGAGGAGAATCACGGAGACACAGACCTAGGATGAGGAGAAACAGGATCTCAAAAGGGCTGGACTGACCTTTCTCACACCTTACTCAAGGTCTCAATGATTTCTTAGCAAGGAGGGGACACTGAGCCTGCTAGCTGTCTTAGCCTGGCCTATATGGCTACCCAGAGTGAAGACTTCATTTTCCCCTGTTCCTTGCAGCTTGGTGTGCTTCTGTGATTGAATTCTAGCCAGCAAGAGAAAACAAGAGTGGTGTGCACCTTCTGGAAAGGATCCTGAAGGTGCTGGGGCATGCTGTCCTTCTCCCCCCCTTGCTTCCGCCGTCTGGAATGAGCTCGTGATGTGATGACTGGAGCTGCAGCAGTCACGTCAGATCATGCAGTGGCTTTGGGATCAAGGGCCATGTGATAAAGTGACAAAACAAGAGTCTGGGTCCCTGAGGATTTTAGGAAGTAGAGGAAACAGACCAGATCTGGGCTGTCTACTTCCGGATTTAATGTGAGAGAGAGAGAAAAAAATTCTGTCTCATCTAAGTAATTCTTACTTGGAATCTTGCTGTGCTTGCAGTTGAATCTATTTCTAACTAGCATAGGAGGGAAGAGGTTTTATGCTAAAGTCATATTGCTTAATATCTGTTGTATGGGCTCCAATATCCATATAGAGATATATATTTAACAGCTCGAGAGTTTCTTTAACTTCTAAAACCACAACAAAACGAATGACTGAACTCACAACATGCTGTCTTAAACACATATGCAAACATGTCAACATCAGTACCATAAAAAAACGCATATGTGGTACTCCATGGTGAGAAGTCCTGCATTCCTGGCCATTTCTCTCTGGTTCATAGAATATCAAGGCATCAAACTCCTTCAAGAGTTGGTAAGAAGTGGAATCTGACCTGGGCGTACCTACAGTGGAAAGGACCCCACTGCCCAGACCTGGGAACAGTGGTAGGTAAAAGGTCTGTGTTCTGCCTTTCTGGGCACTGCTCTGCAGGGAGACCACGTGGGGTCACTTGGATGTAGCATGCCACAGGTACTTGATGGCAAGGAGCTGCACAGCTTTGGATGTCAAAATTTGTGGAGTGAGTGAAATATAGACTATCCCTCCATATTCAAGGCACTGGTGTCAGGGTTTTTGTTACTTGCTCTCAAACACATTCTCTACCCATAAATCTCTTCTAGCCGAATTCTTCTTTATTGAGGCTGGTGTCCTCTCACTGGGCAGAAGGCTCCCCAAAGGTCCATGCTCGTCTATAGCCCTGCCTTGGCCTTAGTGCCCATACAGAGCCTACAAAGACCAGCTCCCGCCTATTGTGTGCTGAATGCATTCACTTTCGCACAGCACATGTGGGTCGTGGTAGTCAGGAGAGGCGGGTGTTCCCCCGGATCATTCCATTAACATACAACATCTGCGAGCGTGGACCCAGCAAGCAGACTCCTGAGCCCTTCTCAGAACTGCTGAGTCAACATCTTCAGTTACAGGTACTCATTTGGGAACCATTGTTCTCAATGACAAAATGGATACTCCTAATTGCAAGTCAACTTGCCATAATTTGTCTATTAGCAGATACTATTGGTTGCAAACACGGCATCAGTTTTCTTTTTCTCCCTTGAAGCCAGAACTTCAGTTTTTCTCAGGGACCCTGCTCAGAGTACTATCTCAGGAGAGGCAGAACCCACCCTGGGCTCCAAAGAAGGGCCAGTGGGTGTGAGGATAATGATGTCGTTTTCTGTTGCTGGGGTTGATTCCGGAGTGGATGTGTGACCCAAGTCTCAGAAATGAGAAAGATCTCCAGGGGTTTCTCTCTTCTCAGAACTTACTTCTAGAAGACACAGTCGCCCTTTTCTACCAGCCACTGGGTCTGGATATGATGTCTGGAACTGCTGCAGCTGTATGGACACCTGCCCAAGGGCCACAGGGAGGGAGAGATATGATTTTGATATATCTGGGCTGCTAACGCAAGTGATCCTTAAATATCCTTCCCCTGTCCCCCACGTCTGCACTCCCTCTGAACCAGAGCATATAGTTATTACAGAAGGATATTTCCATCTTGAGCACCTTTGCTTGTCAAAGACCCACTAACATCTCAAAGCTCTCCTCAAATTGTGCCTCCTCCATGGGTGGGGCTAATCACAATCTCTCTCTCTCTCTCTCTCTCTCTCTCTCTCTCTCTCTCTCTCTCACTGAACTTTTATTTCCCTTAAAGTCTGTATTTGGTTGATGGTCAGCTACACATATGTCCGTCTCTCCTGCACCACGAGACGCTGGGCAGCAGGGACATGTCCATCACCTCCACATCTAACCCAGCATGACACAGAGCTCGCCCTCACTAGGTGCTTGTAGAGCTGATGAGAACCCAACGATGGCTGACGAAGGCGTGTGGCTGGGAATTGTACACTGCCTGTGCCAGTCGACAGGGGTTACTTCTGCCATGGTAAGTTCCCAAGTTTGCATTCAGCCAATTCTTGGTAAAGCAGGGATGGAGAGGCATGATAGAGTTGCTCTATTCAGTGTTATTACACCTCAAATGCCCTGCACTGGTGGGTGAAGGCAATTTCACTAGGTTATTCTGGGGCCAGGATTTCTCGTTCTTTGTTCATGTCACATTATTTGCATTTCAGGAATCTGCATGTAAATAGATAAAAACCACAACAACTTAATTTGGAGCAAACCTGGATGGAAGAAGTATACTCTTTAAAAAAGGAGTGGGTGGTGGGTGGTGGGAGAGGAATCATTCTGTGGAAAATTTAGTCACAAATTGGATTTTCTTTTTTCTGGTACTTTAATTTGCTCCTTCCGTGCTTTTGTTATTTGACTTAAAAAGGCACCTTTAACTGGTGATAATAGTGCCTACAAGTTAAATATTTCCTTTCCCCCTAATAGTATCCATCACAGTGGCAGCTACAGTGTAACTATTCATTAGCAAATTAGAGGATTTCTAATCAATCAAGATGAGTTCATTTTTCAACAGCTGTTTTATTATTTCCATGTGTTTTCTTTGCAGTGCTTCCGAAAAGTTTTTGCCCCTAATCAAATAGATTAACATATTTTCTCCTCTCTTCTCTCTGTTACTCAAAAGAAACATTCTCAAATGCTTTAACCTTTGGGTCTTAATAATGAATGAAAAGCTATGCCACCAAGGATAACCTTTTCTAAAACTGAATTTTGAAACTGTTTCATGTTTTCTGGACGGCAGCCAGCAGTGGTAAGTAGGTAAAGACATGGATCACATCTCTATAGTCTATTTTTTAAATGGTGCTTTTTAAGTCTCTGACTAAATCTGTCATTGAGCTTTTAATATAGAAAGCAGTTGAAGCTTTATTCTCCTTAAAATATAAAGGGAAGCGTTCTACCCTCTAAAATAACCAACCAGGAGCAAGATGGGGAGAAGTCACCCAACTTTTTTTTTCTCAAAGGTAAATGGCCCTCCAAGCACAATATGGGGGACACTATGACTGTTCCTGCCACCCAGGTGCCCTGGTCATGTCTTGGTTAAGTGGTAAAGCACCAGTGACAGCTACTGCTCCCAGGGGGGCATTTATCTGTGCTACACAAACAACAACTCTCTGCCTGCAGCTGGGACCCTGGGCTGGAAATGTGGGGTCCATGGCACTCAGTATACACTTGCTGAGATGAGTTCCTGAGTTGAATTGACTCTTCCTCTAAAGAAACAACACAGGACAGAAAGAAACAGATCTTGCACGTTACCTATAATTCCATGAACTCATAAAGTGGGCATCACTATTTTGCAAAGGACATGAGCAAGGGTGGAACTCTCCGAAAACCATCAACTGGTAAAGACTCAGCCCATAAAGACTTGATTTCCAACAAGGGTAGAAGCAAAGCCAGAGGCCTGGAAGAGGCAGGGCAAGGCAACCGTTAGTCGTCCTAGGGCCGACACAGTCAGGCGGGCCTCATGGAACACATGGAGACCCTTCCCTTCTTTACTCTCAGCTCTTATCCTTATTACTTCCCTAAGAAAACGGAACACTCAGAAGAGAAATTCCACACATCCCACCATGAAACTCACTGCTTTGCCTGCCTCTGTCCCCACCCAGGGTGCCACACCTGAGCCCCCACGTCAAGGGCAGGGTCCTTCAATCACCCCTCCTCTCTCGAGTGGTTGACCTCTCCCTCTCTAGCTGAGCTGCCATCGCTCTCATCAGAACAGCGATAATGACAGCACAGCCATAACCAGGGGACTCTCCCGGTCCCATGAACTTGCCCCCTGTGGCGTCTCTGCCTTCCTTTCCAGCTCTACTCCTGAAGCGTTGGTCATACCTCCTGCCCCCTCTCACTGCTTCTCCTCCTGTGGTCCCATAAAGCCCCTCTGACTAGGCCTTCATTCCTCCCATTCCTCCAACTCTGCTCTGGGTTGGGTACCTGGTGACCTACGCATTGCTGAATCTGGGGTTCAGCGTCTCGGTCTTCGGGGACTCTTGACTTCTCAGAAGACTTTGTTCTCAGGACCTCTAGGACACCTTTTCTTTTTTATTTCTGTGCTATTGTGCAGTATATACTTGGTCTCCAATCTTATGTCCTGGCATATAACTCCTAAGGCCCTTGGGATAGCTAAAGTGACCAGCTGACTGGTGGCTAGCAGCCCCTGTGTAGCTTCAGGCTGGGGGCCGGCCACTGGAAAGACTAAGGGAAGATAAGAGGGTTGAGACTTTCAGCCCCATCCTTCACCGCCAACCACCAGGGAGGGGAGAAGTGTGGAAGGCTGCGCCGATCACCAATGGCTAATGATTTAATCAGTCAAGCCTGGGTAATGGAGACTCCATATAACCCCAAAGGACTGAGTTTGGTGAACTGAACACATGGAGGTTTCTGGAGGGCAGGGCGGAAAGGGCATGGAGGTTCTAATGCCCCGTCCTCCTCACTTCACCCGACACAGATTTTCATGTGTAGCTTTTGTAATATCCTTGATAATAAACCAGAAAACATAGTGTTTCTCTGAGTTCTGTGAGCCACTCTCAAACAAATTTATCAAACCCGGGGGTGGGGGGAGGGGGGAAGGTAGGGGATGGTGGGATCCCTGACCCAGAAGCACAGGGAAAACAGCCTGGGGCTTGCAACTGGTATTGGAAGCTGGGGGTTGGGGGCTGGGAGAGTCTTGTGGGACTGAGCCCTCAACCTATGGGATCTGATGCTTTCCCAGGTGGGTCGTGTCAGAACGGATTGGATTGAAGCACACCCAGCTGGTGTCTGTGGCCGAATTGATGACTTGCTTGCTGGAAGGGAGAAACCCCTGCACATTTTGGTCACAGAAATCTGTGTTGACTGTTGCTGAGTGAGAGAACAGAGAAAATATTTTGTGTTTTCTTACACTCAGAGTCCCCTGCTTGATGGGTGTCTTCTTCTCAGCCTTGTTCTTATTCATGGGTTTCCCTTCCTCTTCCCAGCTCCCAGACACTGGCTTCTCAAGAGGCTTTTCTTATGTTCTTTCTGTGCTCACTCGCTGCCTTGCAGTGTTAACGGCATGTGGTTTAAAGGAGGAAGACTTCCATGTTTGTGTCTCCATCTTAGACCTGCCTTCTGAATTTCACACCCACACTCTTGACATCTCCCTGAGAGTCCATAGGCCTCTTAAGTTGGGCATATCTAAAACCAAGCTCTTGGTTTTCACATACAAACATGTTCTCCCCACAGTCCTTCACATCTCAACTTCCATACCAACCTCATTATTTTAGTTGCTCAGGTTAAAAAAAAATCAAGAGTCTCTATCCCCATACTCCACACCCCAACCCTTAGCAATCCTGTCCATTGTTCCACTTTACCTAAAAATATATCCAGAATCTGATCACTACCACTCCCTCTGCCCCCACCCCCATCTTGGGTTATTGCGATGACCCTCCAACTAGTCTCTCTGGGCCCATCCTTTTCCCTACCCGATTCGTCCCCCAGAGTGGCACCCGTTCTAAGCCAATACTGGCTGGAAGGCTGAGGTATTGTATAGTTAGATTTTATGAGGATGACATGGGGAAATTGAAAGAACCCTGTCTTAGAGAATTCCTGGCTGCCAGACCAAAAGGAAAGCTAGCCGGGCTCAGTGGCTCAGCCTGTCATCCCGCGCCTTGGGAGGCCAAGGTGAGTGGATTGCCGGAGCCCGCGGGTTCGAGACCCGCCGGGGCAACTTGGTGAGACCTCATCTCTACAATAATTTAAAAAAATCAGCCGGGCGTGGTAGCGCACGCCTGTGGTTCCGGCTCCTTGGAAGGCGGAGGCGGAAGGATCACCGGAGCCCAGCAAGTTGAGGCTGCGGTGGCCGGGAGCGGTCACTGCACTCCAGTCTGGGCGACGGAGTGAGACTCCAATTCAAAAAAAAAGGAAAGCTATCCCAGTGGTGACCTTTCCTGCTACGAATAACTGAAACTTTAGTTCTTTCCTTCTTCTCTCTTATTTGTGAGTCTCTGACCTAGCATAGGAAAGTTCTAGAAAACTGTATTCTTTCTCTCCTGCCTCCTGTTATGTGGGCCTGAAGATTTTGAACAGCAAGCGACCCAGGTGTAGACAGGGACTCGCGCAAGTATAGCACGCCATCAGGAGGACCAAACAGAAAATCACCAGACCGTTATCTTACGAAACACAAGAAAATTAGGAAATTTTCAAATTCAGGCTCTCAACATGATTTAAGAGAACTTTACATCTACAGATCTAGAGAAGGCAATCTTCTGAACATATAAATCACTGAATGGAGATGACAAGCATAATTGTTATATTAAGAACAGCAGGGGAGGCAGCAAAGGACAGGTATGGCACTACAGAATATCGAATAGGTGGGTATAAACCAAGAATGAGAAACACTGTCAGAATACGGTATTCACCATGCCTGTGTTATTTCCTGTTTGACACCTGGATCCTCACGGACCTTGGAGGTACTGCCTTTCCCAGGCTCAGCCAATTCCTACAGACAGTACGCAACTCACCTGCAATCACACCCTTCGTAGGCAAACCAGCCAATCCAGAGCCCAGACCCCTCCCGCCTCCTCTAAGTGACTCTCTGCTCAGGGCCACTACCCACTTGTCTTAATGACCCCAGGGCAAAGTACCAGACAGCTAGGGACAGTTCCTAGGGCCCAGAGCCTGCTGAAATTTTTCAAACTAGCCAATCCTAAACCTGCTTGCCGTGCTTCATTCATTTCTTCCTGCAGAAATCATAATAAAGGTTCTTGTCCACAGGCTCCCTTCTCCCTGTCCCTCCTGATCCACCCTGGTGCTTCCTCCTGTGGCCCCCATGATGTAGTATGCCCCTACCTCTTAGAAACTGTGAGTAACAAACTATCTTTTCTTTCTTTTTTTTTTGGGGTTGGAGTCTCACTCTGTCGCCCAGACTGGAGTGCAGTGGCACGCTCCCGGCCACCGCAGCCTCGACCTGCTGGGCTCCGGCGATCCTTCCGCCTCAGCCTTCCGAGTAGCTGGAACTACAGGCGTGCGCCACCATGCCCGGCTATTTTTTTTTTAATTTATTGTAGAGATGAGGTCTCGCCAAGTTGCCCATGCGGGTCTCGAACCCGCGGGCTCAGGCAATTCACTCACCTCGGCCTCCCAAAGTGCGGGATTACAGGCTGAGCCACCGAGCCCGGCTTAAACTATCTTTTCAATGGCAAAAATTGTCCCCTAATCTGTTGGCCTTACTATGCCGTCAAGTTTTCTATTAATATGCTATATTTAAAACAAACACATACACACAAAAAGGAACCAAAATACAAAATTAAAAGTAAAATAAAAGCAATATAGAGAATCCCTGAAGAAGAGAAGACAGTAAATGAAAAGAGGAGATAATTAATTAATAATAATTATTATTAATTAATAATAATCTAATGGATAATTAGAAGAAAGCTTAGACAGTATCAAAAGGTTTATTGAGTACCAGAGAAAAATTTCTAAAGAGATCAATATTTAATCTTAGCTTGGAGAGAAATTTGAATTCCAAGCATAAAGGAAAATATATTTAGATATCCAGACAAGAATATCTGAGGGGAAATACAGAATTTAAAAGTTACCTGCAAAAGAATGAACAGACTTCTCCTAGCATTCCATTCCAAAACAAGGGACCTACCATGGGATGTTATATCCAGCCAAATTGTCATTTACATGTGAAGTTATTATAACAGAATGACATTCTCAAACTATGTAAGGACTCAGAAAGTACATTATCTTTGTACTCTCCTGAGAGCAATCATCTCTTTCTACATACTAGCCAATTCATCAGTGAATTAAAATGAACTAAAAAAGAAAGGGAAAGGAAAAGATAACTGTTAAGCATAACTCAGAAATCCTTATTCAAAATTCTTGGGACCAGGAGTCTTTTAGATGTTTTTCAGGTTATGGAACATTTGCATTATACTTATTGGCTGAGCATCACTCATCTGAAAATTGAAACCTGGAATCTCCAATGAGGACTTCCTTTGAGGGGCATGTGGGAACTCAGAAAGTTTTGGATTTTGGAGCATTTTGGATTTTAGACTTTGGATTTGGGTTGCTCAACCTGGACTAATGAAACTGGATTGTTAAACCCAGCCAACTTATTTCGTTGTGTTATAACTGATACAAAAGTCAAATAATCATTGAAAGATAATTGTGAAGTAGCATAAATTTTTAAATAACTTTGTCTGATTGTGTTGAATTCTTCAGATTATATGCAGATAAATAGAATGAAATACAGGGCAGGGAGCATGGCAAAACCTAGAATAGGACCATCCATGTCCAAGTAACTTTGTCTGGATAGCAAGGCCTTGTAGTAAGTGGCTACAATGGTCCCATTCCTGGGTACTTGGTGGTGAGGGTGGGAGGGCAGTAGTTAGCAGTTTGGAAAAGAAAGACACCTTGAAAAAAAAAACAACTGCAAAGGAGAAGAAGCTATTATTTTATTCCAGAGGTTGAGAAGAGAGGAAAGAGTCATTTTGGATATACTTCTTAACTGTCACCACTAGTAGAATAAAAATAGGAGAGATAGTTTCAAATTTCTAGACAGAAGAAAGTCCCGTCATTTTTCAGGAACCTTCTATTGACTTCAGAATCACTGAATTGAGAAACCTTTGTGAGTATTGTTAATTGACCATCTGACAAGTGAGGTCACTTTGTGAGCGTCATGGTTCCAACACCAAGAATGCTCAAAACCAGCTGAGCAGCACCCTTTGCCAAGTGTTATTTTTAACAAGATGTATTTCTATCAGGGTCTGCTACAGATTATTGGCTCCAGGACTAATACATGTACATGGGTTTTTTCCCTGGTCCTCTGGGGCAGACATTTCCCAACTTTCTGAAAATTGCAACATCTTGTTTATTTGGTTCCCTCACTTCCTCTCCAATTCCCTCCACTCAGATTAAACATGGCTTATTTATTCCATCTTTAATGGATGGCAATTTAAATTGTTATGGTCCTGAACATTCTTAGTGACTTTTACAATATCCTTTTGCATAATGGGAGCTATTACTAGGTGCTGAGAATCACAGCTTCAAGGCAATATTCAAAGGAATGAATGGATGCAGAGTTGGGAGGGGGAAAATAAACCAACAAAGAAGGGGTGTGACATTGAATGAGAGGACAAAAATCAACAGAAGACTTAATTAGTAAAAGACAATGGAACCCCTAGAACATGGTTGGGATGGATTTATTTATTCATGTTATTGCCAAGAGGTTTAAGTTTGCTCAATTCATGAATTCAAATAGAAATATGTTTGAGCACTTGCAATGTTAGGGGCAATTTGGTAGGCATCAAGGGAAAAAATAAAGAAAAATAAAACGATATTTATTTCCTTGGGGAATTCCAAACCTATAAGGGAAAATTAATGGTAAACTGAGTCAGAGAACAATTAATTAAGTTCACTAAGACAGGACCAGAACTCGGGCCCCAGTCCCAGCTTTAGACTCTTGACCCAAATAGTACTCCCTCTCTTGTTATTGACGTTATTGGGTGAGGAAGAACATCTGCCCTGCTAATTACCCTCGTTTTGTCAAACAGCTTGGGAATCGCTCATCAGCTAGAATCCCTCAAGGGATGAACATGGAAGACCCAATGGATGCCCTTTTGACGTATCTGCATTTGTCTAGAAAATAATTTCCTTAAAAGGCATTGGTATTGAGTACACAATTCAGGCAGGTAAAGGGGAGACACATATTTAGGAAGGTGATAGGAAAGGGAAAGATGAGTTCTCACCATTTCATAGCTTGTGGCTTTGCGTCCTAGCCATGTATCAGAAGATGAGACTGGCGGGGCTGAAAGGGGATTCAAAGGGACGTTTAGAGTGGGGTTTCAAGGCTGTCCCTAGACTTTATTTATCAAGGACACAGCACTCAGCACAATGACTGGACTCAACAGTGTTGCAAGGCTGGATGGCCGCCCCGCTGGATGGATGGGCGTGAGGGGCTTCTGCTAGTTAGTCCAAATATGGGTTAGTAAGTAGGTCAGCCACCTTCCCAGGAAGAATTCTGTAGCCCGAGTCCCCCAGATTTGCTGCTGCCAACCATTTGCCAGACAGAATAAAAGATACCCTTAAGGAAAAGATCTTAACTCCAACTCTCTCATGTAGATTCCTACCCGTGCCTTAGGCAACTTCATACTTGTGAGCTCATTTTCTCTGCTAATAGTGCCTTCTAGAAGAAAAGACCACTTCTGTCCTTTATGAGGGTTCAAGCTTCACCAGCCAGTGAACGGAGCCTGTCCAGGTTTCCTCCTATCTGGCTGTATCTCTGGCATTCTTTCTTGCTGCAGCTACTTCCTGAGACAAAAGCAAGGTATCTTCCCCCATAATGTCTCTACCCTAGCACAACCGTGATCATTTTCATATATTTTCTTCCCTAGGCAAATGCCTTAAATAATTGTAGTATTATAATCATAGTACTTAAAGCTGCTTATACCCAGATTTTACATTTTTTTTCAAAGTTATTACTGCTCCTAGTTTAAAATATCAAACGATGCTAGAAAGAAAAACAGCAGTCTTCCACAATGCTTCTCTTCCTCCCAGTTTTCACTTATGAGAGGCAACCATTTTTTGTTAGCTGTTTCTTACACTGTCGTTTCTTGACATTTTTAATAACTTATAAATGATTGCCATTTCTTACTCTCCCCATCTCTCTCAACATCTTTCTCCTTCCTCACTCATATTCTCTTCCACCCAATTTAGTTGCACAGTAATTTTTACATTTAGTGTTTATGTTATGACCCTATAAGTGTTTGTGGCCGACCTATTTATTGAACTCAGATAACACTCCTTTCTGAACAAATTATATCTTTCCGGAGTTAATAAATGACTTTGCTAGAGGCACAAATCTGTCCCAATACTTTATCAGAGGAGATCGATCAGCTTTATTCTTTTCCATGGAGACTTCCCTCCCACACTCTTCTGCCATCCCACCCTGTGTGTAGAAGTTGCTCCCTGGGCCTGTCGCGCAACAATCATGTTCCAGTTTTCTCACATCTTCCTGGAGTGGGATTCACTCTCTCTTGTTGGAGTCCCTGGAGGATAAGACCATGACTTTCTAAATTTGTTCCTACATTTTCAAAGAGTACATACAGTAACTTCTTAAAGTATCCATGGGAGGGGTTTTGCTTTTGTCTTTTGGTGTCATTCGTGTCTAAAAATGTCTTTATTGCAGGTGCTAGACCACAGGGCCAGTACCACTAAATCCACGCCAGGCCATATAGGAAGATAAGCAGGCTTCAGGGAAGGTTTGATTCAAGCTGAAAGAGACCTGGGAGGTGCCAGACGCGAGGAAGAAGACATGAGTGCTACGGCCGTGCTGGTGGAGCATAAGGCACAAAAGGAGGCCACACTAGTGAGCAATCCCATTTGGATAAAGACAGGTGATATGCACGGAGGGCAGGAAAATCCAAAGGAGAGGGCACCAGTGAGATCAGCAAAGAGGAAAGATCTCCACCTGACAATGTCGCTCTCCACAGAAACCAGCCCAAGGTAGGAGGGCATGAGCATAATAAGGTATGCAGAGAAAGAGCTGAAGCAGAGGAAAGGGTTCATGGACCACAGGAACAGAAAGTCAAGGTGAAGGGTGCAGAGGACTGTTTCTATGAACTTGCAGAAAACACTTGTGTGCTGTACAAAGAAAGCTGAGGAAATGTTTTTCACTCAATGCTGAGGGCATCCTCAGGTGGACTTCCACATTGATGCTGAGTCATATGTGTCATTTCCACCAAGGATGTGAAGTCCCAGCTGCTGGCAGAGCAGCAGAATAAAAAGAAAAATGGTGAGACATTCTCTGTGTCCACTAACATGACTGTGATTATGGGCAGCACAGCCCATTTGATCCCAAGGGCTCAATGCCCCACAAGGAGAAACAAAGAAGAGCCCAACGCTTGACCCTAGAATGGACAATACCAAAAAAGTCTAAGTGGGCCCTTCCAAACCACCAGCACCCTGCTGAGGAGAAGGCCACGGATGTATATCACCATGAAGAGTTACAGAAAATGAACAGGCAGCACTGAGAACCACTGAAGGGGAGATTTGCAGGATGGGACGTAAATAATACCCCCTCCCCATTGAGAAAGACTTTCTGAACCAAAGCCTACAGATTGACTGGCAGAAAGTCCATTCATCCTGTTACTTACCTACTTGAGTTCTCAGCACTGAATGTGTAATTTTTTGAAACAAAACAATAATCAGCTTGCCTGTTTGTGGGCAAACTCTACTCTCGTGAGCACTACTAAATCTTGTTTGTTTGTTTTTTTAAAAAAACTCCTAATAGCCTCATACTGAATTCACACACTTAATTGATGGCTTGGTTGCGTATAGAATTCTAGATTGAAATTTTACTTTTTCTAAACTTTGAAAGCACTGCTACACTGCCTTCTGGCTTCCTGTATGCATGGGAGAAGTTAGACATTATTTCTCTTTGGAAGGTTGTGGGATCTACGTTTTGTCACCAGTATTCTGAGACGTGTCCACGATGTGCCTGTTTAAGATCATTTTTTCACTGACACAACTAAACATCGTGAGGTTCCTTTGAATTTCAGTGCTGGAAAGTTTTGATAACTTTTTCTTTTTGGTTTGGGTATTGCGTTATACCTAAAGAATATTACCCTTAACAAATGAAGACAGGTTGGGACACCCAGGTACTGGGTAGAGGATGGCCAGCTCTTTGGAAAGTGATAGGTGCAGGTAGCTCAGGGCCTCATGCCAGGCTGATTGGTCTGTTAGACAAGAGGGCACATGCAGGGCATCAGGGTATTGAGTGGCTGCTCTGTGTGCCACAGTGCTGTCCCTGTCTGGTGTGGAGCTTCCAAGGATGGCACACCCAGAAGCAAGAAAGTGAAACAAAGGGACAGCCTAAGGTGGCCCAGGCTTATTTCTGAAGTCACAGAAACACCATTGTAAGCAATATGTTTAATCGGATGGTTTCCACAAACTATACACAAGCTTTCTAATCATTGCAATTCAGTGAAGGACAACACATTAAATTACAGACCGTGGGAAGAGAAGGCAGCCAATAGCGACACCTTCCAATCCTGGTTGTCCTAGGGGCAAGGGGCAGGGGAAGGTCTTTTTTTTTTAAAACCAAGCCCCTCATTTCAATGTACAAAAGAATGACTCTCATCGATATTATATTGTATTGAAAGCAAAATGAACTAAAAAGCAAATACTACTCTACGCTGGGGTGGAAGTGGGTGGAAAGAATGAATCCTTCAAAGCAGGGAGACAGCTGGGGGAAGGTCCCATGGCTGTGACCCAGCTGGTCACTCATGCTGCTCCATTTTTACTTTCAGTGGTCTCAAGAAAGTCCGATTTTTCTTCTCTTTCTTCCTCTTTGTATTTGCTTGGAAGTTTCACTAGCTGTTTACACAACCATCTTGACTTTCCTCAAAGTTTTTCTGCCACTCTTTCTCGTTTATCTTTTTTCTTGAGTGTCAGTCTCTTCCTCCCTTCGTTGTTTCCTTTCGTACATCTCTTGGGCTTCTCTCTCTTTCCTTTTAATTTCCAGGTCAGCAAAGAGTTTCACGGTCTGTTCATATACTGCTTGTTTGAACAGTTCATGATCCTCCTCCTCTACAACTGTAGGTTTTCCTTCCTTCTTCAACTGGTGGTTTTTTTTTTCACTCTTTCACGTTGGGTTCCATGTATTCTTTTCCTGCCTGAATTACATCCAGGGTCCTCTTCTTTTATTCCAGATCCAGGAGCAATTTGTGAGCTTTGTCCACAGCTTCAAAAGCTTTTTGCGCTCTGTCAGCACCATCTTGGTTTTTGTCAGGATGCACCGATGTGGATAACTGATGGAACCTCTTTTTTATTTCTTCATCTGTAACTTCTGGATCTATCTGAAGAACCTCAAAAGGGTTCCAGTTGAAGTCAAAGGAACTGAGACAGGTCAATCTTTCAATCTGATTTTTGGACATTAGAACTGAATTTCTCTTTTCTATTTATCTCACCCGAAGACAATGCCAAGGAGAGCAAGCACAGCCAGTCCAAGGAAAACATCCTTGGTGCCACTGTCAGAGTTAGAATGTTAGTTGGAATGAATCTCTGATTTGCCATATACCATCTTTAGTCCTCACTGTGGAAGGTCATAAATGCTTCCTCTGTGCTGCCTCCCACAGCCTGAGGGCCCATTCTCTCCTGAAGCCGCTGTTTCCCTGGCGCCCTATTACTTTTTTAAAAAGTTATTTATTATAAAGATGTGGGGTACATTTCAGGGTTACGTATACAAACATTGATCATGCAGGCACCCTTGTTGATGAGGTATGCCCCTCTCTCCCCTAGAAGTTTCCCCCAACTGCCAGTCCCAACCCCCCTTCCCCTGACAGTTTTCTGCTACTGCCAATTGCTTTCTTATAGCATTATAATTGTTCAAGTTCACCTTATGAGTGAGAACGTATGGAACTCAGTTCTTCTTTTCTGTGATAAATCACTGAGTATGATCGACTCCAAATCCATCCAATTTGCTGCAAAGTCCATATATTTGTCCTTCTTTATAGCTGCATAATATTCCATTGTGTATATGTACAACAGTTTTTAATCCAGTCCAGCTTTGATGGGCAACACGGTTGGTTCCATGTTTTTGCTATTGTGAATAGAGTTGCAATAAACATACGTGTGTAGGTATCTTTTTTCGTAGAATAATTTGAATTCCTCCGTGTATATTCCCAACAGGGGAATTGCTGGGTCATATGGAAGGTGAATTTCTAGTTCTTTCAGAAATTGCCACACTGTCTTCCAAAGAAGTTGCACTATTCTGCATTCCCACCAGCAGTGTAGAAGCATTCCTTTTTCTCCACGTCCTCGCCAGCATCTGTTGTTGTTTGTTTTATTAATGATGGCCATTCTGACAGGGGTCAGGTGGTATCTCAATGAGGTTTTGATTTACATTTCTCTGATGATGAGTGAGGCTGAGCACTTTTTCATGTGTCTGTTGGCTTCCCGTGTATCTTCTTTTGAGAAGTGTCTATTCATGTCTTTTGTCCACTTTTTAAAGGGGCTGTTTGTTTTTTTCCATTTGGAGCATTTGAGTTCCTTGTAGATCCTAGATATTAGGCTTTTGTCAGATATACAGTTGGCAAATATTTTTTTCCCATTCGGTGGGCTGTCTCCCCGCTCTCTTGATGGTTTCTTTGGCTTTGCAGAAGCTTGTCAGTTTAAAGAGGTCCCACTTGTCTATCTCATCTCTTATGGTCTGGGCACTTCGGGTTTTGATCAGGAATCGGTAGCCAGTTCCATCTTCCATAAGAGTGTCTCCTGCGTTTTCTAAGGTTCTTGCAGTTTGAGGTTTTACGTTTAGGTCTTTGACCCATTTAGAGTTAATTTTTGGGTGTGGTGAGAAGTAGTGGTCCTGTTTCAATTTTCTCCATGTGTTCAGTCAGTTTTCCCAGCACCATTTACTGAATAGGTTCTCCTCTCCCCAGTGGTTGTCGTGGGAGGCTTTGTCAAAGATGAGTTGGTTGAGGAATTGAAGCTTTGCTTCCAGAATCTCTATCCTGTTCCAATGGTCTATGTGCCTGTTCTTGTACCAATACTAGGCTGTTTTGATTACTGTAGCCTTGTAGGAAAGTTTGAAGCCTAGAAGTGTGATACTTCCTGCTTTGTTTCTTTTGCTAAAGATTGTTTTGGCTATTCGTGGTCGTTTATGTTTCCATATAAATTTCTGAATTGTCATTTCCAGGTCTGAGAAGAATGATGTTGGTAACTTAATGGGTATTGCGTTGAATCTGTAGATTGCCTTTGGTAGGATGGACACCTTAACAATGCTGATTCTTCCTGTCCATGAGCATGGAATATTTTTCCATTTGTTTGTGTCTTCTTGGATTTCTTTGAGCAGTGTTTTGTAATTCTCATTTTAAAGGTCTTTCACTTCTCTTGTTAGGAAGATGCCGAGGTATTTCATTTTTTTGGTGGCTATTGTGAATGGGGTTGTGCTTTTTATTTGGGCCTCTGCCTGCTTGTTGTTGGTGTATAGGAAAGCAACTATCTTTTGCACATTTATTTTGTACCTTGAGACTTTGCCAAAGTCCTTTATCAGTGCCAGCAGGTTTTTGACAGATTCTCTTGGATTTTCAAGGTATAGGATCATATCATCAGAAAAGAGGGATAACTTGACTTCCTCTTTTCCTATTTGGATACCCCTGATGTCCTTCTCTTGTCTAATTGCTCGAGCTAGAACTTCCAACACAATAGTAAACAAGAGGGGTGAGAGTGGGCAGGCTTGTCTTGCTCCAGTTTTCAGGGGAAATGTTTCTAGTGTCTGTCCATTTAGCAATATTTTAGCTGTGAGTTTGTCATAGATGGCACTTACTACTTTGAGATATGTTTCTTCTATGTTTGAAGGTTTATATCAAGAAGGGATGCTGGATTTTATCAAAAGCTTTTTTTGTATCTAATGAGATAACCAGGCGGTTCTTGTTTTTACATCTGTTGATGTATTTAATGACATTTACGGTCTTGCGAATGTTGAACAAGCCCTGTATCCTGGGGATGAAGCCTACTTGGTTATGGTGGATGATTTTTGAGACATGTTTTTGGATATGATTTGCTAGAACCTTGTTGATTTTTGCATTTATGTTCGTAAGGAATATTGGCCTGTAGTTCTCTTTCTTTGTTGGATCTTTATCCTGTTTGGGTATCAGTGTGATGTGAGCTCCGTAAAATGATTTGGGGAGAATTTCATTCTTCTCAATTGCCTGGAATACTTTCAGTAGGATTGGTATCAGCTCCTCCTTGTACGTTTTGTAGAATTCTGCTGGAAAGCCATCCGGTCCAGGGCTTTTTGTGGTAAGTAGTCTTTGTATGACAGAGTCAGTTTCCTGGGTTGTTATTGGTCTATTGAGTGTCTCAATGTCTTCTTGTTTTAACTTGGGGAGGTTGTGTGATGTCAGAAAGTACTCCATTTCATCTAGGTTATCAAGTTTGTTTCCATATATATGTATATAGTAATCTCTGATAATTCTTTGTATTTTTTTTTTTTTTTTTTGAGTTGGCGTCTCACTCCGTCACCCAGACTGGAGTGCAGTGGCCGCTTCCGGCCACCGCAGCCTCGACCTGCTGGGCTCCGGCGATCCTTCCGCCTCAGCCTTCCGAGTAGCCGGAATTACA
>CAUYQG010042602.1:0-15803 GCA_963574415.1 Tarsius wallacei
CCTCCTCCCATGGGCACCCGTAAGGACAAACGTTCCACTACGACAAGATTCAAATGCGCAGAATCTCACTTCCAGTGACTCTGAGCTGGGGAGGGGAGGGCTGGCCCGGGCTAGTGTTGACAGAGAAGAGGATGGGATGGGGGATGTCCAGGGATGCACGCTAACCCCAAGGAAGGGTCGCACATGCTGGAGGAGAGAGAGGAAACAACTCTCCTGTTTCACAGCAATCCCTCACGACTCCAGCTAGTCTGCCCTGGTGGACGCTCAAGGGTTGTCCCACCCGAGAGGCTACTCAGCCTTCAGTGGGCCGGGCTGTGACCAAAAGCTTCAGTCCGTCCAGTCCCCGAAGGGAAGACGCCCACCCTAGGACACAAAGGCCCGCTCTTGGTCAGACCCAGGGCAAATCAGCCCCTCGGCAGCTCAGCCCGTCCAGCACCTCCCGCGCGGACGCCGGAACCGCAGGGACCAGCACCACCCTCCGCCCCGGCTCCCACTCCCTGCTCCCGTCGCTCGGAGATGACCCGGCTCTCAGTCCCGAAGCGAGGGGGTCCCTTCAAGCTCGGGAAGCGGAGGGGGATTTGTCCCTGCCTTCGGAAGACGCCGGACCGCCCGATGTTCCCACGCCCAGAAGAGCCGCCCCTCTGCAGCGCCCCTTTCCCGGGGCCAGCGCCGGAGCCTCCGGCAGGGGCGGGAGGGCGCAGCGAGGGAAGCGCCTGTCCAGGGAGGGGACCTACAGGATGCACTCCGCAGTCCCCGCGCCGCCCGCCCCCCGGCCTGGAACCCGGCGGCGGCCCCGGACGCACCCAGCGGGATCCCGCAGAGGAAGGCGACACAGTTCAAGGCCCCGGCCGAGGCGCCGAAGAACATGCGCGCGTTGCGGAGCAGGTGCGGGGCGCGCTCGCTCAGGCAGCAGGTGGCCCCCACGTGGTAGAAGCCCAGGAAGCCGCAGCCGGCGAAGGACAGGCTCCAGCCGCGCTCGGCGCCGGACATGGCGGCGGCGGGCCAGGAGTGCGGCTCCGCTCGCGGGTCGCCGGGTCCAGGCAGGGTCCGCCGCTGCTCTGCCAGGCGCCTGCTGGTGCTCTGGGCCCGGCCTCCGCGTACCCGCCGGGGCATTCCCTGCGTAACGTCAGCCCCGCCCGCCCCGCCTACCCCCTCGGACCATGCAAAGGAGCCGGCGGGAGGCCCAATGGGCGGGCAGGACGCCCGACTCGCCCTCCCCCCGGGTCTGGGCTCGGTGGGGAGGAGCGGAGGGCAGGACCCGAGCTGGGATCCAGCCCGGGAGACACCCCCACCACGGCTCCGGAGAGAGAAGCGTTCCAAACCTCCAAAGGCATTGTGCAGGCCCTGGAGAGAAACGGCTTCCTTCTCTGTTCCTTTTCATCCATTAAGTCGCAGTGGGCGCCCACTTAGATCTTTCTTAAAAAAAAAAAAATCATGTATTTATGTCAATGGCTTCAGAAGGTACAAATTGGTTTAGGTTACATTTGTATAGTGGCAAAGAAGTCTGGGTTTTAAGTGTACCCACCACTCCCACCTGCCACTTAGATCCCTAACATCCCTTTGACACTGTATCGTTTCCTTTTTGAGACAGGAAAGCCAACCTGAAGCAGCCACCACCATCTAAATAGAATGTAATGCCTTTGCTTTTTTGCAGTTTTTTGCATGACTGTCTTCAATTCATGGCAGGTGGTAGGGATTTTTCATTTAATGCCAGCCAGTAACAGGACGTTTCCACTTCAAAGTTTCTTATAAGTAAAAATTGTGAATGACAGGTGCTGGTGGTGGGCACAGTGCTGGAACGTGGGAGTTTAGGAAGCTGAGGCCTGGATGAGTCCTGGTACCCTGTCTTACTCTGTTCAGGCTGCTATAACAAAATACCATAAACTGGGGGGCTTACAAACACCAAATATTTATTTCTCACAGTCCTGGTGACTGGCAAGTCCAAGTTCAAGGTGCCAGCAGACTCAGGGTCTGGGGAGGAGCATTCCTCATAGATGGCACCTTCTGGCTGCATCCTTGCCTGGTGAAAGGGGCAAGGCAGCTCCAGGTCCTCTTTGTTTGTGTGTTTGTTTGTTTAAACCAGCCCACATCATGCTTTGATGGAGCCTTTTTTATAAGGGTACGAATCCCATTCATGAGGGTGACACTCTCATGATCTAACCACCTTCCAAAAGGCCCCACCTCCAAAGACCATCACCTTGGGGGTAGGATTTCAACACATGAATTTTGGAGGAACACAAATATTCAGATCATAGCATGCCTTTAGGAGGTACCTAAGACATCCCTTGACCTACATTCCTGACCATGTCCACAGCAGTCCAGGTGGGGAGGTCATGCATTTGCCCAGAGCTCTGGAGGATCTCAGGGCCTCCAGGCCATCCTACCCCCCACTGGAGTGGACAAAGAAGCCCTATGTGGAATGCAGAAGGCATGGACTTTGGAGCCAGGCCTCCCTTTCTGTTCCTTTGTGTCCTTGTCTGCAAAATGGCTAGGGGGGTTGCCGTCAAGATTCCAAGTGTCACCAGAGAAACACCTTGACAGGTGGGCGATGGTTCATAGTTCAGGGTTCATGTCCTCCTATCCAGCAGTTTCCTTATCTGCTGCATCTCCTGCTTTCACCCTGCTTAGAGGGGCAAGGGAGCCAAGAGCAAGGCTGTCTAGGGGCATGGAAGTCACAAGCCCTTAGTGAATACCCGGACTGAAGGCCTCATCACACAGACGCTTTACAGATGGAGGCCCAGAGCAAAGCAGAATCAGGTCCCAGGGACAGTCAGGAGAGCTGGGAACCAGATGGTGGTCCTGTCTATTCCCAATTATGTTGATTTGCTGGAGGGGGCCATTGCCCACAGTCCTGCCCTGACTGCCCTTCACGCCACCTCACACTCAGAGCTGGGGCAGAACTGAGGTTTCTGGGTGGGAGAAGTAAGGCTTCAGGCAGGGTCAGCTGGGTCTAGGATCTCTAGCCTCTTGCTCCCCACCCAGGGACCCTTCATTCTGCACCCACCCCATCCCTCCTGCATTGCCTGACACTCTTTGGACTAATGACAAGAGGGCCAGGTCCTGGGAGCCACCAGGATTCCTATTCTCTTTTTGTTCACTGAGATTCACTTGCAACCAGCCATGCTGGACATTTGTCCTGCCTGGTGTGACTCAGATGTGGGCAGGAATGGAGCAGGGCTGAGGGCTCAGCCCTCTTCATCACTACCTGTTGACAGCAGATGGGAACCCTGCCCCACTTTCCAGAAACAAAGAAAAGGGCCAAGCAAGGATCTCACAGTCTAGCTCTCTCAGCCCCTCACCTAGTGCCTGGTGGGGCAGGCATGTGACTTCATGGTTAAGACTGCAAGCTTTGGCATCAGATGGCCAGGGAACAAAATGCCGGCTTTTCTGAGCACTAGCATTAGACTTTGCAAGCATCATTTAATCTCTCAGAGCTTTTATATCTGTACCACAGGGGACAAAACAGCTGTTTGAGGGTTGTTATGAGATTAAATGTGATGAACAGAAAGCACCCAGCACAATGCCTGGCAGTAGCGCCCTGAGCCCTTGCCTCTCTCTCTCTCTCTCTCTCTCTCTCTCTCTCTCTCTCTCTCTCTCTCTCTCTCTCTCTCCCTGTCTTGGTCTTTCCCACCCACAAGTGGCCCCTTCTGCGATCTGGACCCAGCCATCATTGCTGGCACACTGAGTCATAAACATCTCCTATCTTAGACTCGCTATTCAGGCCTCAGGGAATTTTCTCTGTATCTCTTGACCTATTATCTAAAGAAAAGGTGACTGCTTTGCCCATAGTGCAAAGGTCTGTGGTTGTGCCCTGTTCACATCAGACATGGACACCACTGTGAAGAATGGGAAAGACTGGCAGCTGAGGAGCTTGGGAGAGAGGAAAAGCGATTTAATGTATCAGATCCTGTCAGAAGGCACAGATGTTTGCATGATGAAGTGTGGTTTTCCAGGAGTAACAGCATCCATTTCCTCAAGGCTCTTCACGTTCCTATTCATGGTACTTGTGATAGAACATGGGGGACTGATTGGCAACAGCAGCACCCAAAGGCTGAGGACCATTTTTCAACATTAAGCAATTAATACTGCCATTAAATTTGTATATTTATGGTTCTGATTGTAACATATGATACATGATAGCTCTGTTTGGGCAACTAGGTATGAAACAGCAGAATTGCAAATAGTTGTTTTGTTTTTGTTTTTGTTTTGAGTCAGGATCTCAATATGTTGCCCAGGCTAGAGTGCAGTGGCCCAATCATAGCTCACCACAGCCTTGATCTGCTGGGCTCAGATGATTTTTCTGCCTCAGTCTCTGAGTAGCTAGAACTACAGGCACACATCACCAGGCTTGGCTAATTTTCTTTTCTTTCTTTTTTTCTTTTTTTTTTTTTGTAGAGATGAGGTCTTGCTATGTTGCCCAGGCTGATGTCAAACTCCTGGGTTCAGGTGATCCTCCCACCTTGGCTTCCCAAAGTGCAGGGATTACAGGCATGAGCCACCATATTCACCATCAAATAGTTTTATGTCAATAAAAGTAATACAATTTTAATTTTCAGTAATATTAAATAATTTAGATTTAAAACTTTCAATATTTTTTCGATGATATATGGGGTGACCAACTTGTTCCAGTCTTTCTGGGACTTACTTCATTTTAGCACTGAAATTTCTGCATCCGGGACAAATCCTCAATCTCAGATAAGCTAGGATACTTGCTCAACCTTAAGGCTTTTGCTCTGGGCCTTGCAGATGTCAGGGGTAGATCTACCTAGCCCATAATAAGTCTTCAATGAATCCTAGCAATTGTTCATCTTATTGGACAAGGGATGGCCAAACCACTGGTCTAGAGATCTGTGAGGAGACATAGAGAAACAGAAACCAGTTCAGAATGAAAAAACCAGTTGACCCTCATCTTTCATGGATTGTGTATTTGCCAGTTTGCCTACTTGCTAAAGTTTATTTGAAACTCCAAAATCAATACTCAGGAACATTAATAGACAGGCACAGAGAAGCATACTAATCTGAGTTGCCCAATTCCCAGCTGAGGTTATGCAAGGTGACACTGCCTTCTTGTTTGGCTCTCGTGCTGTAAACAAGTGTCCTTTTTATTGTCCATTGGAAGCTTTTTGTTGGTAATTTTGCTCCCTAAAATAGTCCCCATGCATAGTGCTGAAATACGGTCTAGTGTTCCCAAGTGCTAGGAGCCTATGACGTGACTTACAGAGAAAATCTCTGTGCTAGAGACGCTTCATTCAGGAATGAGCTATAGTGTTGTTGGCTGTGGGTTCAGTGCTAATGAGTCGATAGTATGTGGTATACCAGTTAAGGTGTCTTTAAACAGGAACACACATAAAACACAATAACGTATTGATTGGTTGACAAAAATGTTTTGACCAGAACCTTGCAGGAACCTAACCCTGCACTTCCTCTAGGTGCAGTGATTTGGTATTGGCTAGTCCTGTGTTTGCAGTGACTTTCTAGAACATAACCACCATGAGTAACAAGAATTGACTGTCCTCCCGGCATTCATGAAGGGGGGCAGGTGGATGTTTGAACTCTAGGGAATGTTCCCTCTGCAGAAATGGAAATATGGAATGTCGCCACCTCGACCTGCTGGCTGAGCACAGGCACACTGGGTCCAGAGAGTGACAAGTCTGCTGTCCTCTTCCCTGCACTGATGGACAAAGGAAGCCAGTGTCCTTCACACAGTTACCAAACCCAGCACCTTGGGGACTCTGTGAGAGGTCTTAGCCTCCCTGCCAACCTGTCAGATGTCTTGATCTGTTCACAGAGAGACGTTTCTGACAATGGAAGAATTGGTGAATTCCAGCCTTGGACAAAAAGGGAATAGAAACAAGATTCAGGGTAAGTGGAACAGAGTGTATGTGAAAATCTCCCCTTGCCCACCAATGTCCTTCCCTCAGTACCCCAGGCTGGATCTAGACCTTCCACCACCACACACCTTTTCTGACATTTCCAAATCCCCACTGATGGCATCAGGTAGGGGCCCTGATCATCCCAGTTTCAGCCTCATCTCATCCCCAGGTCACCATCCCTGGACCAGTGTCCCAGCACTGGCTGCAAGTCACTTTTTTTCCTATTTTTAAAATTGTGGTAAAATATACATAGCATAAAATTAGCCATTTTAGCCAGTTTAAAATATACAGTTCAGTGGCATATTGTGGCATATTGTGCAATCATCACCACCATCCATCTCCGGAACATTTTCATCTTCTAAAACTGAAACTCTGTCCCCATTAAACACTAACTCCCCATTCTCCCTCCCCAAGCCCCTGGCAACTACTGTTTTACTTTCTGTCCCTATGAATTTGACTACTCTAGGTATCTTATGTAAGTGAAGTTCGACAGTAATTTTTTTTCTTTTTGGTTGGACTTATTTTGCTTAACATAATGTCCTCAAGGTTTACCTGTGTCAGAATTTCCTTCCTCTTTAAGGCTGAATAAATGTTCCATTGCATGGATAGACCACAACGTGTCTATCTGTTCATGTGGTTCAATCTTGCACCTGTGATAACCCTCCTCCTGCTCCAGGTCTCAGGTTCCCAACTTTGGTGCCAGTCCTCAGGGCTGAGATCCTGCTCAGGTTTTCACTGTCCCCTAGATAGGACCCAGGATGTCCCCTGTCCTGCACACATTCCTCTAAGTGTTCTGGTTCTAGGGGGAATAGAATTGCTTACACTCACAGCGCTGGGAGAGTGCAGAGTCAACATTGAAGGGCTGGGGTGACCAGCAGGGCTTACTCACTGGGTATGGAAAAGGCAGACGGACAGTTCCTGCCACATGCCAGAGGCCACATTGCTGGGGACCAGCATCCTCCTGTCTGCTGGTGATGATGGGCTCTGCCCTGCCCAGGAAGCATGCTCCAAATAGTCCCTTCCACTTTCATCCCCCCAGGATAGCTCCACGCAGACCTTGCCCTTTAGCCAACGTAGGGCATGTGGTCAGTGCTGGCCAAGGTCTGGACTCCAAGTCCCCCTGTTTGCAGTGTGACAAGAGCCGTCTCTAGGTCCAGAGCGTCTATGACTGCAGAGCTGGGTTTAACACCCACAGAAGCTATATTTGTTGAGCATTTCTGCTGAGTATTTTCCATGGTTTATCTTAATCTAAGAAAGTCCACTACTTCTGACTGTCTTTCCAGATATGCTTTGGGCAGCTCCAGAACCAAACTTAATATCTTGCAACCCCTCTTGACCTCAACACTGCCTATGCTTTTTCTGGAAACTCCCTACCCCACAGCGGCAGCCTTGCCTAAAAGTCTTAGGTCTGTGGGTACACCAGGTGGAGAGACTGGGGGAAGGGAACAAGGGAGGAGGCTGTGGAGATAGTCCCATGGGAGCTGCAAGTCTTCGAGTAGAGGAGGAGGAGAAGGGAAGGGATTCAGGGACTGTGTAGGGGCTGCAAGGTCTGCTGGATGTTCATCTGGATGCTCCGCCAGCATTTTTCTCCTGGACCCCAGAAGACACTTGAAAAACAGTGTACTTCCTTGCACATTTTCCCTTCCTTCCTTCCTCTCTCTCTTTCTTTCTCTCTCTCTCTTCCTCCTTCTCCTCTTCCTCCTCTTCTTCTTCTTTGTCTTCTTCCCCATCATCTTGATTTTTTGTAGAGATGAGGTCTCACTATGTTGCCTAGGCTGATCTAGAACTGCTGAGCTCAGGAAATCCTCCTGCCTTGGCTTCTCATAGTGCTGGACCCAGCCTCTTGCACATTTTGAAGTCAATATTATAGGAGAGGGAAAATTCATTTTCTTCTACCCATCTGTCATAGTCCCTTTTGTGCTGCTATAACAGAATACCCGAGACTGGGTAAGTATAAAGCACATTTATTTCTTAGTCTGGATGCTGGGAAGTCCAAGCACCAGTGTCTGTTGTCTTATGAGAACCTTCGTGCTGCGTCCTCACATGACAGAAGAGCAGAAGAGAGCAAACCTGCTCCCTTGAACCCTTTTTATAGCAGCATTAACCCATTCATGAGGGTGGAGCCCTCTGACTTATAAACCACCCATTAGATCCCCTCCCAACACCCTTGCACCAGGGATTAAGTTTAACATAAGTTTTGGAGGGGACAAAAACATTCAAGCCTAGCACCATCTGAGGTTCATTGGCTGAGATGATAAACAAGAGGAAAACACTCCCGTTAATCTAACATAAGTTTTATGTGACACGGAGTCTTCATACAGAAATGGAGACCTGAAGACTCAGTCAAACCTGAGTGTGTTTATACCAGGTTTGATGAAAAGTGAAAAGCCGTGGGGAACATGGTAGGACAAAGGGATGAATCAAGAGCAGGAAACTAGGGTGGGGAGAAAACTTGACAAGGCTTGTTCTCCTTTCCTTTGGGCGAAGGCAGGACCCTTCTTACCTGAGAGTTTTATGACCTGCTCCAGGGGACAAGGGGAGGTCACAGAGTCCTTCCTGAACTTCCATTTCTCAAGTTTCTTCAGCTGAAAATGGTGTGGGGGAGTGTGTTCTGAATCCTGTCAATATCTAACATTTCTCTTTATGGGTATAAATAATTTCAAGGATTGCAGGTTCCATTGTGTGTGTGTGTGTGTGTGTGTGTGTGTGTGTGAATGTCATAACTCTTTTAAATATATCATATATTAAATGGAATCTAATTCTCCAGGGATTTGAAAACTACCAGTACGCATTTAAAAATATACACACATGATGGCAATTTCCGGGTCATTGTGGCCATTGCCTTGCTAGGCTGTGGAGCGGCCATGTGCTCTTTGAGCTATGGCCAGGCTGTGTTTCCTGTCTTGGGCCCCCTCCCCTACCTTGGGGAGGTGAATCTCCTCTTTCTCTCGCTCTAATTTACTTTCTAAATAAACTATGTTTTCTAATCTAAAAAAAAGTATACACACAAGTTCATGTTCAACAATAAAAAAGTTTACTTCACTCTTTCTTGTCCTTGAACTCATCTTGTCATCCACTTCTATTATGAAATTTTATAAATATTTTATGCCTGAAAGCCTTTTATAGGTCATGTCTCTGCAACAAAAATAAATAGAAACATTTAAAATGTTTCTGTTATCATAAGGCTCTAAGTGCTAAAAACATTTTTTCTGTTGGACTGAGTTATTATTGCAGATATTCTCAATACACAAACATTACTTATTTACTGGAATGAGACAGGACTCAGCATTAATTTTATTCATATTTTCACTTTTATAAGGCAAATACTGAGAAGCCACTCACATAAATAAAAGAATAGGAGTGGGAGTTTTTCATAGCAGGGTCACTCAATTATCCAAAAATGACTTAGTATTCTGTCAAGGACTTATCAGCTGCAAATTCATTTAGGTTCTTCCCCGACTTTACAGAAGACAAAGAATTTGAAGTATGTTAAGTTGCAAAAGAATTATTACCCAGACAACAGAGTACAATACAACTCTGGTACCTCCATTGTCCTTTTGTTTGGGGCCCAGATGCCCATCCACCACACCACCCTACTGCCTCCAGTAGGGGCTTGCTTCTGGATGGTAGAGAAAGAGGCTGAGACCGGGAGGTAAAGAACAGACCTGGGGCCTCCAATGTAGGTGGGATCTTGGGAGGGTGGTTTTAGGAAAGAATTTGGAAAATGACTCCCTTAACCTTATCTGACCCTGTGCAGCCCTTGGAAAGTTCCTAGGTAGGCTCAGGGATATGTGTTCCCCAGTTTGAAGACTACAGTCCCTGGCAGGTGTCATTTCCTCCTATGGGTTGACTACAGCAGCCTCTTGACAAGTTGCTTGCCCACCTCCAGCATGGTCCCTGAGTAATAAATTAAGATGTGAGGCTAATTTGTCACTCCCTGCTCCTCCTTCCTCTCAACACAAAGTTCAAAGCCCTATTCAGGCCTCCTGCCTCTGGTACCCTGGTTTCCTCATTTCTGGGTTTTGTAACTTCTTGGGCCACAGGTTGCTACCAAACTGCCATTTCCTCAGGGAAGCCATCCTGCTGGCCAAGTCCCAATTAAAGCTCTTTTTGCCCCTGAACGTTTCTTTCATGGCATTTATCAATTAGACTCAAATAAAATGTTTGAACAACGGCTTTCTACACCTGACTTCTGCACCCAACTATAAGATCCAGGAGAGTGAAGACCCTGTCTGTCCTGCTCAGCATGGAGTACCCACTACCTAGCACTGAATTTGGCCCCTGGTGGCCCTTGAAAGGTGTTGGAATAAATGAATGAATCTGAAAATGATACCCTTTCATCATGCCTGTCTAAACTTGATTCTCTTCCAAAGTTCAGTACCTTACCAGACTTACACGTTTTCTTTACTCATATACCCACATTTGATCTAAGAATTCATTTCAAACTTCTTTAACACCCTAGGCATCCTCTGAGACTGGGTTCCTCCAGAAGCTGACCCTGAGACAAGGATTTGAGTGCAAGATGAACCCAAGAGGCATCAGCAGGGGAGTGACACAGTGAGAAGGGAAAGCCTGTCTAGTGGACAGGTTACTACCATGGGCAAATGGGGCTCAATCCTGCTGGGGTTCCTTGGGAGAAACAACATGCCATGGGGTTGAGGGGAAGGAAACCGGGGTATTAATCCACAAGTCTCATTCGCCATTGACAGAGGGCCGCTCCTAGAGGGTTCCTCCCAGCACTTGTAGTCTGCTTGGGGCAGCCAGCCTATGGGGGGCGGGGCCCGGCCTTGGGGGGTGGGACAGAGCGGCCCACAGGGATATGATTGGGGTACAGACATATATACCAGATGGGGCCACCTTCAAGAAACTCACAGCCTGGCAGAGGGGTCAGGAGTCAAACTCTTACAAAAGTGATGACCCCACAGGGTGGTCAGTGAGGGAAGCACAGCCACTGTGATTGTACAGAGGTCCCTGGGGCTGGAAGTCATGAGAGAAGGAGAGGTTGGAGGGAGCTTGGGGGTACAGGGACTGGGTGAGTTACCCAGGGGCCTGGGAGGGAGACAGAAGGAGTCTAGATTGAATTCTGGTTGGGATAGGAAGTGACGAAGGGTTAGGCAGGGGATCAACATGGTCTTATTTCACATTAGAAAGATCTGGGGTCTGAGATCTGGGGTGGAAGTCAGCAGGTTCGTACACTCAGATGGGAAAGAATCCCCCATCATCATTTCCCTGCCTATAATTGAAATGTAGTATTTTTTTCAAACACAGATGTAGGCAACAAAACCTGTGACTTGGTCACTAATAGAAATCACAGGGTCAGCCGGGCTCGGTGGCTCAGCCTGTAATCCTGCGATTTGGGAGGCTGAGCTGAGTGGATTGCCTGAGCCCGCGGGTTTGAGACCCGCCTGGGCAACTTGGCGAGACCTCATCTCTACAACAAATCAAAAAAATTAGCCAGGCATGGTCACACACGCCTGTAGTTCCAGCTACTTGGAAGGCTGAGGCGGAAGGATCGCCGGAGCCCAGCAGGTCAAGGCTGCGGTGGCCGGGAGTGGCCACTACACTCCAGTCTGGGTGACGGAGTGAGACTTCAACTCAAAAAAAAAAAAAAAAAAATCACAGGGTCTTTAAAAAAATTTTATTTTAAAGATGTGGGTTACAATTCAGGGTTAGGGATACAAAGTTCATTATGCAGGTACCCTTGTTAATGAGGTGTACACAGGTATTTTTATACCACATGACAATGATAGATCTCCAGATATGAGTTAGGCTTATTTCTTTGAAATTCTGGAGTATCAGATATCCCGCTATATCTTATGTACTATAGGAACAAAGAAGCACATCTATCATGCATCACAATGGAAACATACTTTGATCACTATATTTGAAAATGAAACTTCTGGCTCATGCCTATAGTCCCAGCCAGCGCTTTGGGAGGCCAGGGCAGGAGGAACCCTTGAGCCCAGGAGACCAGCCTAGGGAACATAGCGAGACCCTGTTCCCCCCAACATAAAAAAATAGCCAGACACGGTGGTCTTGGTGGGATGCACCCAGAGTCCCAGATACTGGGGAGGCTGAGGCAAAGGATGGTCTGAGCCCAGGAGGTTGAGGCTGCAGTGAGTTGTGATTGTGCCACTATACTCCAGCCTGGGTGACAGAGTAGGAACCTAATTCAAAAGGGGGGGGGGGGATTTTTAAAAAGCTGAAACTTGTAATTATTTTACACATTTAAAAACATTCTTTCAAGAAGGGGGCCCTAGGCTCCACTATGCTTCTCATAGGCAAAGATTAAGAACCTGGGCTGGCAACTGTGGAAAAGGAGCCCTGGGGCTGTGGAATGGGAAGCAGATAGACCATGGAGGAGGCATGCAGGTACCCAGGAGAGGTGGCAGCTTGGACCAGTGGGGCAGAGCTGGAGATGATAAAAGTGGATGGGTTTGAGACCTACCTACAGGTCTTTCTGGTGGTCTGGGGATGGTGTAAGGGACTCAAGGATGATGGTACCATTTAAAGTGACAGAGGGGGCTGGGGACAGATTTGGAAAGGCAAATGATATTTGCTTTGGCCCTGCTGGCCTGGAGGGGCCTTGTGGACAACCAAGGGGAGAGGTCAGGCAGGCATTGACGTGCAGGTCTGAAACTCAGTGGGGAAGAAAGAGCACTTATCTGAGCATCATGGGTGGAGACCCTACTTAAAGCCAGGAGCCTGGAGGAGAAAGTGTGGGAGGGAATATATAGAGAGGCAGGGAAGACAGAGCCTTGGGGCAGCCTGGAAGGGGAGGAGGGAGAAACGAGGCCAACCAAAGTCATGGAGAAATCAGGAAGAGCAGGCAGGGTAGTGACTATCCACTCACTTTGGTAATAAGACCACAGCTATCTCAGGGAGGGGACAAACACCACCCTGAGATGCATCAAGCCCAGAACAAGGCCTGTCAGTGGGGTCAGCAGTGTTTGTTGCAAAGGAGGGGAAGAAATACAGCAGAAGCTGGAGGGAGAGGCAGGTCAAGAGAGGGTTTTTTAGAAGACAGAGGTGTTAAAGTGATTTTGTATGCATATGGAAAGATGAGGGAGAGGGAAGAAGGGAGGGAGAGAGAGGGAGGAATGGAGACATCAAGGAGGGATGAAGAGGTGCATTATGCAGAAGAGAAAGTGGTTGTGTCTGGAGTTCATCTTTGGTGGAAGAGGAGAAGAATAGGAGAAGGAAGGTGCCCAAGGCAAGCAAGGAGGGCAGGAAGCAATCATCCATGGCGACTGAGGCCTGGGTGTGGATGCAGGTGGTTGCAAACAAGAGATGCGATTGCATCTAGTTTCTCTGTAAAGCATGACATGAGGTCACTGAGCTAGAGTGGGGATGTGGGGATGGAGACATAGGGAAGTTGCCAAAGGCGATGGGGAGTGAAAGCGAATGTCCCTGAGAAGTGAAGTGGGGATGTCCACTGGTGCCAGGGGTCCCCGCAAGATCAGTGCACACAAATTGAAAGGTAGCCCACAGGATTGTATTATTTTCTCCAGTAACTTCCACCTATTCTTGAGAACGTATTGAATAGTGGGAAAGGGATAGGACTTTTACTGGTGGCATGACTAAGGGAGAGATGGACAGAAGGGTGGAAAGTGTTTGTAAGGGAAAGGGCATAATGGTGGACTATGAATGTATGTTGAGGAAGAAGGGGAGTGAGGGTCTTTAGGGACCATGGGTAGCAGGAATCCTCCAGGGTCAGTGGTTTGGGGTCTCATAGGGAGTGGAGTATCTCTGGTAAAGGGTTCACAGGCATAAAAATGATTTTAAAGTGAAAACATTGAAAATCTTATCTAAACTTCCATACTTCATAGAAAACCTTCCACCCTTTGCCACTGACATTCCTGCGGGAGTCCTGCTCCTGCAGAGTACAGGGGTTCCCAAAGGTGGAGGCGGCATTGGCAAATGAGAAAGAAAAAAAAGAAAAGGAGGGGGAAAGAAGGAAAAAGAGGGGGAAAGAAAGGGATTGGACTACTGTTCAAGATGAGCAGAAGCCGTTTATTGACTGTTAACAGTGGGCTTTTATCTCCAAATTTTGCACAGTCAGACTCACATGTCTTTCACGTGAACACAAAGCCAGGTGCATGAGGGGCATCCCCCATCCACCAGATGTTCTTTCAGGTATGAGGAAGAACAAACCCAAAATTGTCTTTCTGTTCCTCATGCTTGGTTAATATTCCTCAAATGCAATACCTTCTAAGAATACAAAGTTTCTACAATCAATAACCTAAAAATCCCATAACAAACGCTAACCTTAATCTATGACTGACCTATCCTATAAACCTTTTTCATCCTATGCTAATTTATACTAATACCAAGTTAAACGATTCTATAGAAACTTAAATACTTACTCAGCCTGGAAAAAGCCATCAGGGTTCCAGAAATTCCTGGCATTACTATTTATAACTTTATTAGTTATTTGTCTGTTTTAAAATTCTCCTTTAAAAAACAAATTGCAAGCATTCGAAGCAAATTCTGGGTTTTCTAAAAACGTAAACAAAATAAAAAAGGTTTTCACCTCCTTTGTCCTCTCCTATTCCTCCTACAACTCCAATTCCTGCTTTCCCTCTAACTCAAATGCTGACCCAGCTGGTTTAACTACTCCTGTTTCTTGTAATCTGCTGTCAGTTTCTCTTCCTTCTTGCCCTCCACCTTTATCTGGGAAGGAAGGGCTGGCGTCTATGGCTGTGGCGCCTAGCCCTGACCTTCAGTCTTTCTCTTTTACCTTCAGAGAAGGGGCAGGTGCCAAAGGCCACAGCACCTGACCCCAGCCTCCAGTCTTTCTCCTTTACCTTCAGAGAAGGGGCAGGTGCCAAAGGCCACGGCACCTAACCCCAGCCTCCAGACTTCTCACGCCCCTCCCCCTACTGCTTGATAACCTCCTGGTGGCAGCCCTATTAGCTGCAACAAGTCACCACCCCACATGTACTTGAAACGTTCATTCAAGTTTCCACATGGCTTAATAGGTCTCTTCTCAAGGGGGTGGCCAGGACAAAAGGATGTTAAAATTCTTATTTGTTGTTTCTCTCAAGTTTATATCTCAACACTGACATTACGCTGCAGGTATACTGCGTCATTTGGAAACTGCTAGTCTTCGTGCTGTCTCTCCCTCCTCCCCCACTAACATAATTGTTCTTTTACCATTCAGTTGCATATTTGTGCTAGCATGGAGCCTGTTTATGCTACTCACTACTCATACTCATTCTGCCCTTCCTTGGTCCATTATCCAAAGGCAATGCTCTTGCTAATGAGGCTACATGATTTTTGCTTTCCCTTTACTAGCAGCCACCGCTTCCCATGCCCTTCATCATCAGAATGCCCAAGGTTTACTTCACCCATTTGGGTTCCTGACTGCCTAATTAGGCGTGTCCGGCCTCCCACCCCCACCACAGTTCGGCTCCCAAAGGCAGAAACAAAACTGCCTAAACTCGGCTGACAACGTGGAAGAAGAATTTTCGAGAGGCCCCACTGCAACTATGTCCTGCTACTTCCACGAGAGCCTGCTAACCACCAACTAGGGGACAGCTGAAAGTGCTGACACGTGATGCAAAGGACTTGGTTCGGTCTCAAAATATTTCTCTTACTCCCTCTACTGTTTTTATTGTTATATTGGCTATTATAGTGTGCCACGTGAGTTGTATTTATTCAAAAATTTCTTACTGGACATATATTCCCAACCCTCCAGTGTTTCAACCCGTTACCTGGGATAATGAGGTAATCACTGTATTTACTAATTCTACCCAGTTACTAGGAGAATCAACTCTTTTTTCTTCTCAAACAAAAACCATCACAAATAGTAATTTTTCTTATGTAGGAAGCTCTTGTGCTCCCCCTATTTGTTTTGGTGATAACTCTATACATTCCTATTATAAGCCTTTTTGTTTAACGTCTACTGTTAAAACTTTAATTACTAAT
>CAUYQG010042603.1:0-13259 GCA_963574415.1 Tarsius wallacei
GGCAGCCAACAGACACATGAAAAAGTGCTCAGCCTTGTTCATCATCAGAGAAATGCAAATCAAAACCACATTGAGATACCACCTAACCCCTGTAAGAATGGCCATCATTAATAAAACAAACAACAGATGCTGGCGAGGATGTGGAGAAAAAGGAATGCTTCCGTACTGCTGGTGGGAATGCAAACTAGTGCAACCTCTTTGGAAAACAGTGCGGCAATTTCTAAAAGAACTAGAAATTGACCTTCCATATGACCCAGCAATCCCCCTATTGGAAATATACCCAGAGTAACTCGAATCATTCTACAAAAAAGATACCTGCACACATATGTTTATTGCAGCACTATTCACAATAGCAAAAACATGGAACCAACCGTACTACCCATATAACTGGACTGGATAAAAAAAAGTGATAATATATATGATGGATTATTGTGCAGCCATAAAGAAGGACAGACTTATGGACTTTGCAGCAACGTGAGTAGATTTAGAGTCTATAGTACTCACTGATCTAGAACAGAAACAAAGAATTGAGTACCACATGTTCTCACTCATAAGTGGACCCTGAACATTTAACATAATACTGTAAGAAAGGGATTGGCAGTAGCTGGAAACTGTCAGGCGAGCGGGGAGCATATGACATCAATAAGGGTACTTGATCTCAAATCAGGCGAAGTAGGGACAAAAGGGAGGCCCAAACTTTACCTGTACAATGACCACTTGTATACTTAATCCTAAATTATACCCCACATCTTTAAAACAAGAATAATAATTAAAAAAAAATAAAGTTAAAATGGAACTTCCTTGAACATCTCTCCCACCTGGAATTCTTCTCAGGCCATGGTTTCTTCTTGTGCTCTACCCTATTTTTGGACTTCCACCAACTTTTGAAAAAAAGTATTTTCTCTGTTATATTTATGTAAGGGATAATATTTGTGCTGGTTTGTGTCCTGCTTTTTTTGCTAACTTCATTTTATAAAAATTTTCATGTTAATAAGTAGATTCATGTGATTATTTTTAACAGTTTCATAGTACACTAGTGTATGATTGTTCTGTAATTTATTAAACAATTAACTCAGTAGATATTCAGTTTCTAGTATTTGCTATTGTATTGTGAATATCTTTGTTCATATAGTTTAGTGTTTTTGGCTGGCTATTTTCTTTGGACTTTTTCTTAATTGAGGCATTTTGGTAACTGGGAATATATCCTTTATTTATGCTGTATATGGCCAAGCTGTCTTCTGTAAAGTTTATACCAATATACTCACTTAAGATGAACCTGTATTTCTTAGTTTTTATTAATCTTTTAAAATCCTTACTTATGACATATAAAAAATTTCTTTATTCTTTTAATATTCTTTGTTTAGTTTTTCAATTCTGGAAAGGCTGAATGTTTATTGGCCATTTTTTTAGGCATTTTATGAGTTGCTTCCTTATATACTCTTTCTGTTTTCTATCAGAATGTTCACATTTTTCTTATTGATTAATAAGTACCCTTTATACATTAAAGATAGTGACTATTTGCTTGATATGCAGGGTGGTTTCCAAGTCTAGAAACAGGGAATATATTAACAAATGATTTTTGGATATTTTATTAATAGCTCATGGTAAAATACTATCTGCTTCCAGATTTTTATAGCCACTGTACATTCTACAAATAGTTCTGTCTTCCCTCCTACCTCCCAGTATATCATTGGTCATAAACTGAGTTTAGTGTCATTTGTCAGAGGTACTGTTTAGATTTGCATGTAGCCAAATCTGTAGAAATGTTTTATTTCAGCTTTGGCTTTGGAGTATGTATGTATGTATGTATGTATGTATGTATTCTTTATTTCAATAACTTTAGGGGGTGCAAATTTTTTTAGTTTGGGGTTTCAGTGAACCTACCACCCCCACCTGTGCACCTGTGTATGTTGTACCTGATAGGTGATACTTTGTTCCTCCGCCCTTTCTCCCCTTCTCCCCCGAGTCTCCAGTATCCATTATACCATTCTCTATGTCTTTGCAGATTCTTGGTTTTAGCTCCCACTTATAAATGAGAACATGCAGTGTTTGGTTTTCTGTTCCTATGTTAGTTCACTTAGGATGATGTTTTCCAATTCCATCCAAGTTTCTGCAAGACATTATTTCATTCTTTTTGATAGCTGAATAGTATTCCATAGTGTATATATACCACATTTTCTTTATCTGCTGAGCAGTTGATAGGTTGATTCCACATCTTTGCAATTGTGAATTGTGCTGATTGCAAGTGTAGGATTCAGCTGTTTTTTTTTAATTAAAGATATCTCTTTAGAGAAGTTGTCATTCAAGTCCCAAATAATTTTTTCAATTTCTTATGTTGATTTTCAATTTTCTTCTGAAGCTTATTGAACAATTTTATAATCAACCTTTTGAATTTTATATCTGGAATTTCAAAGATTTTGTTTTGGGTAGTCCATTGCTGAAGAGTTAGTGTGATCTTTTAGGATATTGGATGACTCTGTTTTTTCATATTGTCAGAATTTTTTTAATGGTTTCTTCTCATTTCAATAGAGCATTTCTTCTTATTTGAGGTTGGCAGGTGGCTGCCGTAGGCACTGTAGGGTTTCTTTGGTTATATATAGCCTGGGTGTGGTGAGTTTCTCAATTTCCAGGTGCTGGGTACCTGCATTAGCTCACAGCATCCTGTGTGACCGGAGTGGCTTGGAAAGTGGTGTTAGCTGGTGTCTGGGATCCGGCCTTCCTCAAAGCTAAGGTTTTATATCTGATGTGGTGGGCTGTACTGTTGACCTTCATCCAGGAGGTGGTGCTTCTGGGAGAAAACTAGCTACTATGGTGGCTGTGGGGTTTCTTCTTGGCAAGTCTTACTCCAAGGAAGTGCCCTGCCAACCTAGGCAGAGGTGGGGGCTCTGGGGATTACCCAAGTTCTCTGTCCATTTTGAGCCTTTGAAGGGAGTTCTAGGGAAAGGAGTTCAAGCACCCCAAAGAGTGCACACTTGGCTACCCCAGTGGGGATTTGGAGGGAGTCCCGGGCCCCTGAAGTAACATTGTTATGGTGCAGGGCAGACATAGAAGAACTTACCCGGGGAAGAGGCTGCTATGGCAAAGCATCCCACCAGGCTTCCCACCTTGCCCTCAGGCAGTTTTTCTTGTGAATGTCTAAGTGCAGCCAGCCTCAGGGCGTCTCAGGGGTTCTCACAACAGCCTGTGGCAGATAGAAACTGCTGGCTAATGAGTTGTTTGCCCTTGGGGCCCATCCCTTCCCAGGCCTGCAGGGGTTGAATTCCTGGGATATGGCAGCTGGAGCTGCTCAAGGCTTTCTTTTTTCCTACTCCAATCCATGTGGGACTACAGCAGAGCACTGCTGATAGTAAGGCAGTTTTCCATGAGGGTCTGAAGTCCTGAAAGGCTCAGGGCACCCTCCAAGTCCATGGCAGGAGCACAGAACTCCTGAATTCCCCTCATTCACCTTTCCCATTACGTCTGGAGCCTACCGGTTGTCACTGTTAGTCCAGACAAGAATCTGGATAGTTCCAGTCCAGGTTGATGGATTTTTCTCTTTTTTGCTCTGTATGGTTATCACTTCTTTGGAGAATTGTGAAACATGATATTGTTCCTGATCCTCTCTGGGTACTGAGGAAACTGTATCTTTGCTCCATGGGAGAGAATCTAGCTGTCTCATGCTGGCCATCTTAATCCCTCTCTGGCTTTGGTTTTAGAAAGACTCTCTTCATTGAGGAAATAGTCTTCCAAATTTTCACTCACTACTTTAGTGGTTTCATTTTTAATAATTGATCATTTAACCCATTTAGAATTTGCATAGGTATTAGTATGCAGTAAGGCTCCAGCTTTTTGTTTTTTCCAAATGGCCTGCCAGTTGTTCTCAGAAGAGGTCTCTACCTGAAGTTTTAGTCCCTATCAGTTAAGCTCTTGGGAAATCCCTTAACCTCTCTGAGTCTCAGTTTTCTCACCTGTAAAATAAGAAATTAAAATATTCCTTATCTCATATTGAAATCGGTGTAGGGTAAATAACTTGTCCAGAGTCTAACATTTTATCTCATTTGAAATAGAACTATTCCCTATGCACTCTTCCATGTGCCATTTGGATAACTTAAGCTTGGGATGAAAGGAATTTGTCTATTTTTACATTGATCATAAATTAAGAAGTAGAAGGTTAGAGTCAGTGAGTGGTACATTTCTTTTTTGGGGTTAGCAGATGTTATTTTAAACTGACTGATGAAATATGATATTGTTTTATATAAAATCCTTTTTTATAACAAACTTTGAAATATGAAGTGTTTTCAGAAGAAGAAATTAAGTAATGTTACCTTGTAAAAAAACACAAGAAAAGATGAACTCAGAATTAAAACAGGTAAAGTACAGATATGGAACATAGTTTTTATTTTGCTTTTCTATTAAAAACTCTTGTCCAACTGATTTTTTATTTACTGAATATATTTTAATTTTTGAAAGAAATGTAAAGAATTAAACAAGAAAAATGTCCAGAGTCAGTCTTAGAGATTTCAGTAGGATAACTTCAAAAAACAAAACTGAGTAAAAAAGATGATTGGGTTTAATAATATAGTCACTCAAGTCAGAGCCAGAAAAGACCTTAACTTATCTGACTTTTCTGTAAAAAGACTATATATCTCTAATAGTCTGTTTTCTGTTATTTGTTAACAAGATTTACAGTCTCAGCCCTTCTTATATCCTCATTTCCTAATGACCAATGAAAGGATCTCATCATACCATACCCATTAGTGCCCAGTTGGAATCAAAAGATTAAAGTTGTTACTCTGCTCTTTTTATTTTGGTATAATTAGTTTTTGGATTTTTACCTTTGTCTCTCAAAAGGAGATTGTTAAGTGTCCCCTGATATTCAGAATATGAAGTTTAACTTATCAGACGTGAGACTGCTTGAAGCTCTCTGTCAATTGAACTTATTTCAAATGTATCATTTATTGCAACTTTGATGTGTTTATTTCACTTGTCAGTCACCATAAGACATTTTACTGCCCACCACTTGGGGTGTCCCGCTACTCACTTCACTTTGTGAACATTGGAAAGTAGTTCAATATCCATGAAGAAAGCAAAGACACTGGGCATTTTCTTAAAAAAAAAAAAAATCCAGAAATGCTGCCATTTGATCAGATTATCTAATTTTGCATAATTTCAGAATCTTTAGCCTGATACCTAAAATTTCAGTATTTCTTTAATCTTCCTTTTGATAACTTTTGCTTCTTTTCCCAAGCATATTGAGGGCCTGTGTGATAGTTTCCTTGTTTAGCTTTACTCTTTCTTCTCTTCACACACCCACGTGGCATTTATTTTACTTGTTACACTGAGAGAGAAGGTTAACTTCCCCATTTTCTCCTCCCTTCATCTGTCCTGTTGCCATAGACTCTACTGTCCTTCACTCGGATTGGCTCTTTCAGGCCTTTTTAAAAAAATAAACACTCTCTTCATACCTCTTCTCGCATGCCATTATTCATGTAAAAGCTTTAGTCAATTAAAAAAATTGAACTTAAATTTTATACTTTATTGTTCAATTTACTTTATGAACTAGAAGTGTATTGATTTTTTGAAAAGATAATATGGGCACAGGTACAGGGTTTTAAAAAGCTTCTTTACATTTCTGTCTTCCAGCTACCCCGTTATTCATTTCAGCAGCATTCTTTTTTCTTTACTTTTTAAAAAACTTTTTTTATTTTAAAGATGTGGGGTACAATTCAGGCTTAGGTATACAAATGTTCATTATGCAGGTACTCTTGTTGATGAGGTGTGCTCCCCCCCGCCCCCGCAGATTCCCACTACTGCCAATCCCATATCTCATCCCCTCCCCTTGGCAGTTTCCCGCTACTGCCAATCTTTTTCTTATAGTATTACGATAATTGTTCAAGGTCCTCAGCAGCATTTGTTCTTGTAATTATTGTATACTTCCTGTGGTAGCCTATGTATGCATGCGTATGTGTGTGTGTGTGTGTGTGTGCACACACACACAATGGTATTTTTTGTACATGGATGTTGGAATGTTAAGTCTGTGTTTTGACCTTTCTCACTTAGCAAAGTATATTGGAGATACTTCCCTCTCCGTTTGTATAGAAGTGCCTGATTATTTTCACAGGCAGTATAGTATGCCATTTGATGGGTTTACTATAATTTACTACGTAGACCTCTGTTGCCAGTTGTTTAGGTTGTTTCCACTTTTTTATTGTCACAAATGGTACTGTGATAAATGATGTAAACACATTTTTTGAACTTGTGAGATTATATATCTAACATAAGTTATAGAAGTTAAATTTCTAGATTAAAGGGCATACACAATTTATATTCTCACCAGAAGCATGTGAAAGTGCCTGTTTTATCACGCTGTGTATCCATCACATGCAACTTTGTTCTAGCTGTTTTTGACTTCATGTTCTCTCAGACGTCTCTCAGTTTGCATCTTCTTATACTATTGGAAAGCTCTGCCAACCGTGTGCCTTGTCCTACCACTGCCCTCTCCCTTCTTCCAGTCTCTTTTCTGTCCAGACTCAGACTCATAAGTTTCTCTTAGAAACATCCTTGCTCCATAATCACTTTTCTGTCCCTCTTTCCCAGAGCTTTCCAGGCCCACTTAGGTGCCCTCCTTTTTGTGTGCATGAGACTCCTCCACACTTCTGTTACAGTGCTCATCACTTTGAATTGTATTCATTGATTCATTGTACTTCCATTCAGCTGGTCTTTAGGGCATGGAGTAGACCATACCATTTTCATCCAAAACACCTTTTCTATATCAATACATAACAAAGGCTCAGTAAATGTTTTTGGATGGGAACTTAGTGATGATTTAATTCTACATATTTACTTTATTAGTGAAAAATAGAGTTCTTAATTTTAATGTTCTAAATTCAAAATTGTGCAATTTGTTGATTACATTTCTTTAAGGAAATAAAAAACTAAAGTCAGTAGTTTTTTACTTGCCTATAACTCTTTTTCCCCTGGGACCAAATCAATACCTTACTATTGCAATCCTTGATCTATATGTTTTTATAATGAACTGTGCTGTTGTTTCATCAAACTCAACAAATACAAAGATACATCTTTTGTTTCTATCCATTATTCTATTGCACAACTGTCCTTTGTTCTCAGGCCCTGCCCAAATTTGGAAACACTGAGAGATAGGAAGTTGGAAAGTAAAGAGTCACTTTTTTTTAAGCGATAAAACTGTTGGAAAACATTGTGCCTTGAGTGTGCAGGTCAAGTGATCCTATTAGTGCTCCTTGTCCCCATTTCCTTCTGTACCGTCTAGACTTTGATATTTAGGGACCATTTGAGTCTACAGGGCAGATATAGTTTCTCATAATCTCCATATTCATATTGATCTAAGGCAGAGAGGAAAAGGAGAGAAAGTTCTCGCTATTTATAAACTTTTAAAAGATTAACTGCACCTAGTTGAGAAATGTAGACTGCCATTCATAGATACCTCTGTCTCTCTCTATAAGAAGTATAAGAATCCATGAAAATATAGTGCAAATTTATCCACATGAAAACAAATAGTATTGGAGGGGAAATGAAGCTCCCTAATACTTAGTCTTTCTTAACCCTTTCCATGCTTATGTATGTGTTCTTTTTATTGCACATACCTTTTTGGTGTTTTTGATGTTCATCTCCATATCCTTTAGTTCTCTCTCTTTGAAAGTGATAACCCAGTTTTCTTAGTCCCCGACCTCTACTGCCAGTCATCGTCCAAGACTTTTATAGCTATAATACCATTTCTCATGGTCCAGGAATCTTCACATAATAAAAACCCCAGCTGATTCTCACGCATTTTGAGAAATAATTCTATTAGTTCTGTGCAGTACCTGGTTCCCACATCCATTTACTTTCATTTCATTGCAATTTTAAAAATATTTATGGAGCCCCTGTTAATGCTGATAGTTTTGTACTTCTTGGTACATCTGCATAGAATATTCATAGATTTGTTCTTCTTCATACTTTTTAGGCAAGGACAGTGCTTAGTTTTTTACTAAAATATTCCCCCCAAATGCCTAATTAATTTGGTACTGATATCTAAAGTTAAACAAAAACTAGAGAGAGCCATGGGAGGAATATGCCAGTCAATGTAGATATATCTTGGGTCTTTTTCAGTTGGTTGCTTATATAAAGATTATTTTGTTTCAGGATCTCTTCTTATTTTCTAGGAGCTGAACATAAAGCCTTACAGTTATGCGTTGACTTCTCTTTCATAAAAACATAATTTGAAATTTAAGGCTGAAAAACAGCAATGAGAAAAAACACTGTTTCTCTTTTTTTTGGCTGAATTTAGATGGAGAGGAATACAATGGGCCATCAGATAATTGTGAAAAGAGGTGCCATGTCCAAAGGCCTTAGATAAGTAATCCTCTGTGTCTGGAGTATAGACATTCACAATTAATATATATGGTGCTTTCTTCCTTCTTATCTTCTTTTGCATATTTTCAGATGGAAAATGTTTATTAATTTTCCACAAGAAAAGTCACTCCTAAAAGACTTTCCTAGAAGTAATTTTGTAAAATCGGAGAGAATGGGTGAGCAAAGCATATTAATTTTTATGTTTGCAGTTTTGATAGGATTATTAGCTCCTAAAATAGGAAATTAACTCAGGGTAGGTCATAGTATCAAGATCTGATTGGTTTTAGTTTTAGGAGTGATTATGAAGTAATGAGACTTTTTAACAAGCTTTTCTATACGTGTATAGCCAAGTAAGCTGTCTCTTTGAAGTTGTCACTATAGGAAGGCATTGCATTTATTACAATAAAAGCTGTATTGCTCAAGCCAATTTTTTAGCCAATGCTCAATCTCTTTTGGAGGGATTTGCTGTTAAAGTCTGTAGCACAAGTTTGAGTCTTTTTAATGGTGGAATAACATCAATAGGGGATATTTGAAATTTGGAAGCAACCAACAGCCATTGAGAATAATTTTTTCACTACTATGGGTGATTAGCCTCACTAATTCTTATTCACAAAATATGGTTAGGAAATAAGAAAACAGGTTTTCTTATGTGTCACATAAAAAGTCTCTGGAGGTAATTCCAAAATAGAAGTTTTAACATTTTGAGCAATTGCAGCATCATTAGCATTAAGAAGTCACCATGACAGTTTGAAAGTAACAACACTCAGGTGACTATTTAGTTCTATTATAATAAGGAAAAACACCCATTCCATTATTTATTGTAGCATTCTGTATAGTGAAGAAACAAGACATTTTAGTGAAACCAAAATAAAATAGTTTGACTTGGTATGATTACCATTTGCTCATCAAAAGTAATTGTAAATTGGCTGATATTAGCTTGAAATGGCCCTTGGAATTGAAAGATAGGTCAGAAAGTGACAGTTAATGGAACAGACTAAAATGTGAGATCAGAAAGGTCACCTTTTATGGACTTATTGCTAGAGTCTTGAGGCAAATGATGAAGTATAATTTTCTACATTTTGGTGTCTATTTCAAACCCATGTCACCTAAATTTTCCTGGTGTGGTTTTAACCCAATAATTTTCCATCACAAAAATTATATGCTCATGTTAGAAAAATAAACATTTTAAATGACCTACATATTTCTGCTTAGATATGGCAGGTTGAACTCTTGCACGTATCTTTGATCCATTGTAATGATAGGCTATAATAAACTCACAAGAACAAAGCAGATGAAAGACAATGATAAAATTTTGGAAATATAATAATGGGCAAGTAGTAACTGATTTAACAGAGTAGAAAAAGCTGATTCCTAATTTTGACAAGAAGTAAAACTTGGGAAAGGTTCTAGAAACAGAGGTACCAGATACCTCAGAAAATGGGTATGGTGTGAGTCTGAAAATAGAAGGCAGTAATATTAATTTTATAAGATATTGAACTTTAGAACTTTGTTTTAAAATTGGAAATTTTGGGCCAGACACAGTGGCTCATGCCTGTAATCCCAGTGCTTTGGGCGGCTGAGGTGGAAGAATTGCTTGAGGCCAGGAGTTCAAGATAAACCTGGACAACAAAGTGAGACCTTGTCTCTACAAAAAATAGAAAAATTAGCCAAGCATGGTAGTGCATGCCTGTGGTACCAGCTATATAAGAGGTTGAGGCAGGAATATCACCTGAGTCCAGGAGGCTGCAGTGAGCCATGATCGTGCCACTGCACTTCAGCTTGGGTGACAGAGTGAAACCTTGATTCAAAAAAAAAAAAGGAAATCTGACAATCATAGTTTTAATTTTGTTTCACACTGATAAGCATTTGGGAGAAGAGAGAAGTGCCAGTTCTCCTCTTTTGGCTTAAAAATTATTTATGCTTTACAGAAAACAGAGAAGTCTGTTTAAATATTCTTAATAGGATAATAGATTATTAAGGAAACCAAATAGAATTACAGACTTCTTAGAGGTTGTGCTTATTTTCATAGGACATACCACATTTTCATGTCTGGGTTATGGACAAGGATTCACTGTTTGAAATAATGTAACATAGATTAGTACTTATTTTCCTGCTAATATAAAAGAAGGGATGTTTTCTTTTCATCTTGATGGACTTCCTTACCCCAACCACTGGAAGAGCCTATAGTGTTACAGCTAATTATTAGAATTTCACTAGATAGGAAAAAAGAGAGCTTAAAAGCATAAAACTTATAATATGGAAGTGAAAATTTCAGAAAGAATTTTAATAGATGGAATGAATAGAATATAGAACATGTAATACATTGCATTTAGAGTTTGTATCTTCATAAGGAGCTCTCTCTTAGGAGGAGGCATCTAGAATGGTGAGTCCTTTCTCATTTACTAGGGGGTTCTCTTTTACTTGCTCCCAGATCCATCAGAGAATCACTAACTGTGGAAACTATATGTATATATAGGTATATATATATATATATATATATATATATATATATATATACCCTTACAAAATGTTTCTTAAATAATAATATTTGAAAGTGGAGATTACTTCTGATCTTTAGGGCTCCAGAATTGATATTGTATTAGCAAGCATGAAGAAAATATTAATCTTCTTGCACATCTCCATCAGAGCTCTTGAGTGACTAGGGCATTGTCAATGAGCAGTAATATTTTGAAAATAATCTTTTTTTCTGACCAGTAGGTCTCAACAGTAGGCTTAAAATATTCAGTAAACCATGCTATAAACAGACATGGTACCATCCAGGCTTTGTTGTTTCATTTCTGGAGCATAGGCTGAGTATATTTAACATAATTCTAAATGTCCTAGGATTTTTGGAACGATAAATGATTATTGGCTTCATCTTAAAGTCACCAGCTGCATTAACCCAAACAAGAGAGTGAGCCTCTCCTTTGAATCTTTGAAGCTAGTTGTTGACTTCTCTTTGGCTATGAAAGTCTTTTTCCAATAGAAGGCTGTTTTGTCTATTGAAAATCTGTTGTTTAGTGTAGCCACCTCTGTCAAATATCTTAGCTAGGTCTATTATGGATAACTTGCTGTAACTTCTACATCAGCACTTACTGCTTCATCTTGCACTTCTATGTTGTAGAGACAGCTTCTTTCCTTAAACCTCATGAACTAGCCTCTGCTAGCTTCACATGTTTCTCTTGCAGCTATCTCATTTCTCAGCCTTAATAGAATCGGAGAACATTGGGGCCTTGCTCTGGATTAGACTTTGGTTTAAGGGAATATTGTGGCTGATTTGGTCTTCTATCCAGACCACTAAAACTTTCTTCATATCAGCAATAAGTCTGTTTTGCTTTCTTTTAATTTCCTTCAAGAACTTTTTCTTTGCATTCATAACTTGGCTGCTGTGTACAAGAGGGTTAACTTTGGACTTGTTTTGGCTTTTAACATGCTTTCCACACTTGCTTAATCATTTCTTGCTTTTTTTTTTTTTTTTTTTCTGAGTGAGGGTCACTCTGTCTCCCAGACTAGAGTGCAGCAGTGGCATGATCACAGCTCACCACAGCCTCAAACTCCTGGGCTTAAAAATATTTCTAGATTTTGATTTCAAGTCAGAGATGTGTGACTCTTCCTTTCACCTGGACACTTAGAGGCCATTATGAGATTATTAATTGACCTAGTTTCAATGTTGTTGTGTCTCAGGGAATAGGGAAGCCTGAGGAGATTGAGAGAGATGAGTGAATGGCTGGTTGGTGGAGCAGCCAGAATATATCAACATTTATTGATTAAGTTTACCATCTTATATGAATGTGATTGTGTTTCTAAACAATTACAATAGTAACATCAAAGATCATTGATTACAGATCACCACAACAAATATAATTTTGAAAAAGTTTGGAATATTGTGAGAATTATTAAAATGTGGCAGAGATATGAAGTAAGCAAATGCTGTTGGAAAATGGCACCGATAGACTTGCTTGATGCTAGATTGACACAAACCCTCATTGGTGAAAAACAGATTATCTGTGAAGTGCAATAAAGTGAAGCACAATAAAATAAGGGATGCCTGCATTCAGAGAGATAATTACTGAATCTATGAAATATGAAAATGGTACTAAAATTCTTCAGAAAAGAAAGTAGAAACAATAAAAAAAAGTCAGTAGAAGGGTTGAAACATATGGGTTTTCAGCCATATGGTTGAAACAGAGTTCCAGAAAATAGGACAAAAGATAAAGAAATGGAAAAATACGAGCGACAAGATTAAAAACTTAGAAGGCTAATCCAGGAGATTAAACATCTGACTAGTAGGAGTCGTAGAAAGATGGTAGAGAGAAAGCAGAAAGAGGAAATTATCAAAGAAATAATTTAAGGAAAGACTTTGTAGCTGAAGGACATGAATTTCTAGACTGAAAACACCCACTGGATGCCCAGAACTGTGAATGAAAGAAGATCCACATGAAGACCCACAGTTTTGAGGTTTTAGAATGGTGGTGGCAAAGAAGAAAATCAGAAAGGCTTCCGGGGGGTGGGGTAGGGAGGGAGACAGAGAAACAGGTCACATTGGAAAGATCAGAATCAGAAAGTAATCAAACTTCTTTTTTTATTTTTGAGTTGGAGTCTCACTCTGTCGCCCAGACTGGAGTGCAGTGGCCACTCCCGGCCACTGCAGCCTCCACCTGCTGGGCTCCAGCGATCTTCCGCCTCAGCCTTCCAAGTAGCTGGAACTACAGGCATGTGCTACCACACCCGGCTAATTTTTTTGATTTATTGTAGAGATGAGGTCTCGTCAAGTTGCCTAGGCGAGTCTCGAACCCGCAGGCTCAGGCAGTTCACTCAGCTCAGCCTTCCAAAGTGCGGGATTACAGGCTGAGCCACCGAGCCTGGAGTAATCAAACTTATTAGCAATACTATCAACGTGGAGACAGTAG
>CAUYQG010042605.1:0-12994 GCA_963574415.1 Tarsius wallacei
TGCTCATGGATTGGAAGAATCAACATTGTGAAGATGTCCATCTTACCTAAGGCAATCTACAGATTTAATGCAATACCCATCAAATTACCAGCAACATTCTTCTCAGATCTAGAAAAAACAATACAGGAATTCATATGGAAACACAAACGACCAAGAATAGTCAGAACAATCCTCAGAAAAAAAAAAAAAAAGTAAGAGGTATCACACTACCAGACTTTAAACTTTACTATAAAGCTACAATAATCAAAATATCCTGGTATTGGTACAAGAACAGACATATAGACCAATGGAATAGAATTGAGATAACTTTGTTTTCTTTAATTCCACTAAAAAAGGTTCAAGATGTTTCTATTTTTATTATAATAAAAAGGTAACAAATGAGAACAGAAATTATTCAGTCCAAAAGTCAGTCAGCTAATAAAATACCTTTCTAAATGTTTCTAAACCTCAATTTCTCAACCAATTCATCTTCGACAAAGCCTCTACCACCCACCACTGGGGAGAGGAGAACCTATTAAGTTTCTTTTTTTATAAATAAAATTTTATTGAAAGATAACCATATCTTCTTTTTTAGTACTGTTTATGTGTTTTCTATATAACCTCAGAGTTGAGTAATTGCAACAGATATCATATGGCCTGCAGAGCAGAAAATATTTGCTATTGGATCCTTTACACAAAAATTTTGCTGACTACTGCTGAGCATATATGAATATATGAAAATATAATCTCTAGGCTCATACAATTAAATTACAGAAACTTAAAGAACCAATGCTTGGAGATAGATGCAAATTGATTAGGCTTTACTGAGCAAATTCAGAGATTATACAAAAAGTAAAGTCTATTTATTTTATGATTGTCAACATATAATTTCATTAGTTCTTCAGAGAAAAATATTCTTTCAGAGGTGGTTTTGTCTTCTTCTTATAGAATGCATCTGGATCTTTGCCATAAATAAATAATTTCAACACCTAAAGTAATTAGAACATTCATTCTGTCTCAGAGTACAGTTTGCAATTAAAAAAATAACTTTGTTTTCTTTAATTCCACTAAAAAAGGTTCAAGATGTTTCTATTTTTATTATAATAAAAAGGTAACAAATGAGAACAGAAATTATTCAGTCCAAAAGTCAGTTAGCTAATAAAATGCCTTTCTAAATGTTTGTTTGCCTGGTTAGACATTATAAAGACCTTATCTTTTATATTTTAATTCCTTGGGCATAAATCAAATTTTTAAAAAGATACTAGGCTATATAAAACCTTTCCTTTTAAAAAATAATTATAAAAATGTACCAATGATTATTCTTTTTTATCAACTTCTACAGAAGAGATTATGAGTAATTTCACACTCAAGCACATGCACGCCCACACACAACTTTGCATTTGTTGTCACCACAGAAGTTTTGCTAGGTTATGGAATCTTTATTTCATAAGCTACCAAATCAAAATGATTATAAATAAAGTTTAAAAATAAACCATGTTGACTTAGATGACTCTAGAAAATACTACTAGAAAGACAATTAAAATAATTTGTATTTTCAGCATTTTACTAGTGAATGCATACTTTATTGTTTGCTTTTTAAGTTGTGGGGTTCTGCTCAGAATTGGGTACCTAAGGGGTTTAGGTACAGGTAAAGTTTTGGGCCTTCCACTGGACCTCACTTCATCTGGATTAGGATCAGGAACTCTTATTGATGTTATGTACCCCTCATCTTTCCTTGGAAGTGTCCCGCCACTGCCAATCCTTTTTTTGTAGTAATATACTACGCATTCTGGGTCCTCTTATGAGTGAAACATGTGGTACTCGGTTCTTTGTTTCTATGGTTAATCACTGAGTATGATAGACTCCAAATCCATCCAAGTTGCTGCATAGTACATAATTTTGTCCGTCTTTATGTCTGCATAATGTGGAATGTATACTTCAATGACATGTTTTAAAGCTTTCCATTATTATAGACACTTCAGTGTCCTTATAAAATAAAATCTTTGAAATAAATTAGTTTTCTCTTTTTGCTGTATCATTAAAACTTAACATTAATTATTGTATTGTCTTGTACATTAGTAATGAAGTAGTCATAGTTAGCATAGCACATAGTTTAGATGTAGTAAGACAAGTTTCTTTAGATATTTAATTTAGATAACTGGGGAACCAGGCTGTTAAGACTTTGGGTATCTTTCTTATAGGTACCAGCCTCCATCTGGCTGGCTGGGCATATTAGATCTGACTGCCTTGCAATTTGAAATATGAAACTACCAGTGCAGTAAATTTAAAAAAAAAAAAACACATAAAGAATTACGAAAAACATAGACATGATGTTCTAAGAAAAGTGCAAATCTCGGTAGATAGTAACTTTCCTTATTTAGAAGGTCTTTGTTACCTTAAAAGGTTGAGAGGTGGCAATCAAAACCCATGACCAGATACCTGCAGCTCTCCACTTGTAGATCATGGAATAGTTTGCTTAATCATCATTGTAAAATTATATAAAGCTTCTTGTCAAAGGCAAGCATGTATCTTTCCTCTTAAGGCACACACATTCTTTTTCTTGAATGTGTCTTTTCTTTCTATACTTTGGACTTGCTCTAAGATGTGGAGTCAAGAACTCATAGAACAGTGACACTACATAACACCTTCCATCAACAATAATTTGGGACCCTACTGAAATGACTGAATAGCTTTGTGAGAAATGCTTAGATTTTAAATACTGTACCTTTATTGTTCTGATTTTCTGTTTTCCCTCATTGGAAATTGTCAATTTATTGTCAAATATGTTTGATATTGTATACTGATTTTATTTGCTACTACTTTATTTTAATTAATTAATTAAATTGTTTAAATTTTAAAGATGGGGGTACAACCCAGGGTTAGGTATACAGATGTTGATTATGCAGGTACCCTTGTTGATGAGGAGTACCCCACTCTCCCCAAGCAGTTTCCCTCAACTGCCAATCCCACCCCACCTCTCCTGGCAGTTTTCTACTACTGCCAATCTCTTTCTTATAGTGTTATGATAGTTTTTCGAGGTTCACTCATGAGTGAGAACATGGTACTCTGTTCTTGGTTTCTGTGACAGATCACTTTGTGTGATAGATTCTAAATCCACCGAAGTTGCTGCAAAGTTCATATGTTTATCCTTCTTTATGGCTATATAATATTCCATTGTATATACGTACCACATTTTTTTATCCAGTCCAACTTTGATGGGTAGCATGGTTGCTTCCATGTTTTTGCTATTGTGAATAGAACTGTAACAAACATATGTGTGCAGTCATCATTTTGTAGAATGATTTGAGTTCCTCCAGGTATATTCCCAATAGGGGAATTGCTGGGTCATATGGAAGGTCAACTTCTAGTTCTTTTAGAAATCACCACAGTGTCTTCCAAAGAGATTACACTAGTTTGCATTCCCACCAGCAGTGTAGAAGCATTCCTTTTTTTCCACATCATGCCAGCATCTGCAGTTGTTTGCTGTATTAATGATGGTCATTCTTACTAGGGTTAGGTGGTATCTCAATGTAGTTTTGATGTGCATTTCTCTGACGATGAGTTAGACTGAGCATTTTTTCATGTGTCTATTGATTGCCCATATATTTTCTTTTGAGAAGTATCTACTCAAGCCTTTTGCCCACTTTTTAATGGGGCCGTTTGTATTTTCCCTTTTGGCACGTTTGCGTTTCTTATAGATCCTAGATGTTAGGCCTTTGTCAGATATACAGCTGGCAAATGTTTTTTTCCCATTCTGCGGGCCATCTCCTTGCTCTCTTAATGATTTCTTTTGCTTTGCAGAAACTAGTCAGTTTGATGAGGTCCCACTTGTCTATCATATTTCTTATGGTATGGGCACTTAAGGTTCTGATCAGGAATTGGTTGCCAGTTCCAATTTCCATAAAGTGTCGCCTGCGTTTTCTAAGATTCTTATAGTTTGAGGTTTTACACTTAGGTCTTTGATCCATTTAGAGTTAATTTTTTTTTGTATGGTGATAGTTAGGGGTTCTGCTTCAATCTTCTGCATGTGATCAGCCAGTTTCCCCCAGCACCATTTACTGAATAGGTTCTCCTCTCCCCAGTGGTTGTTGTTGGAGGCCTTGTCAAAGATGAGTTGATTGAGAAATTGAGACTTCATTTCTGGAATCGCTATCCTGATCCATTGTTCCATATACCTGTTCTTGGTATACCAGGCTGTTTTGATTACTGTAACCTTGTAGTAAAATTTGAAGTCTGGAAGTGTGATACCTCCTGCTTTGTTTCTTTTGCTAAGGATTGTTTTTGACTATTTGTTGTTGTTTATGTCTCCATATGAATTTTTGTATTGTTATTTCCAGGTCTGAGAAGAATGATGCTGGTAATTTAATGGGTATTGCATTGAATCTGTGTATTGCCTTTGGTAAGATGGACATTATAATGATGTTGATTCTTCCTATCCATGAGCATGGAATATTTTTCCATTTGTTTGTGTCTTCTTGTATTTCTTTGAGCAGTGTTTTGTAGTTCTCATTGTAAAGGTCTTTCACTTCTCTGGTTAGGAAGATACCGAGATATTTCATTTTTGTGTGTGGCTATTGTGAATGGGATTGTGCTTTTTATTTGAGTCTCTGCCTGCTTATTGCTGGTGTATAAGAATGCAACTGTTTTTTGCACATTTATTTTGTACACTGAGTCTTTGCCAAAGTTCTTTATCAGTACAAGCAGGGTTTTGATAGCTTATCTTGGATTTTCAAGGTATAAGACTATATCATCAGCAAAGAGGAATAACTTGACTTCTTCTTTTCCTATTTGGATACTCTGATTTCCTTCTCTAGTCTAATTGCCCTAGCTGGGACTTCCAAAACAATGTTGAAGAAGAGAGGTGAAGTGGGCAGCCTTGTCTTGTTCCAGCTTTCAGGGGAAATGTTTCCAATTTTTGTCCATTTAGCAATATGTTAGCTGTGGGTTTTTCATAGCTGGCACCTACTGTTTTGAGGTATGTTCCTTCTATACCTAGGTGTTTGAGGGTTTTTATCAAGAGGGGATGCTGGATTTTATCAAAAGCTTTTTCTTCATCTAATGATATAATCTTGTGCTTCTTGTTTTTATATCTGTTCATGTATATAATTACATTTATGGTCTTGAGAATGTTGATAAAGTCCTCCATCCTGGGGATGAAGCCTACTTGGTTATGGTGGATGATTTTTGAGATGTGTTTTTGGATATGATTTGCAAGAATCCTGTTGAGGAATTTTGCATCTATGTTCGTAAGGGATATTGGCCTGTTGTTGTCTTTTTTTGGTGGATCTTTACCTGGTTTAAGTATCAGTGTGATGTTAGCTTCGTAAAATGATTTGAGGAGAATTCTGTCTTTCTCAATTGCCTGGAATATTTTCAGTAGGTGTGATATCAGTTTCTCCTTGTAGGTTTTGTAGAATTCTGCTGGAAAGTCATCCAGTCCAGGACATTTTTGTAGGTAGTTTTTGTATGACAGAGTCAATGTCCTGGATTGTTACTGGTCTATTAATGTCTCACTGTCTTCTTGTGTCCACCTTGGGAGGTTGTGTGATATCAGAAAGTCCTCCATTTAATTTAGGTTATCAAGCTTGTTTCCATATAGGTGTACATAGTAATCTCTGATACTCTTTTGTATTTCTTCAGGATCAGTTGTGATTTGAACTTTTGTGTTTCTGCTTGTGTTTATTTGAACTGTTTCTCTCTTTTTCTTGGTCATTCTGGCTAGGTGTCCATCAATCTTGTTAATTCTTTCAAAGAACCAACTTTTTTGTTGTTGTTGATTTTTTCTATTATATTTTTGTCTTCTATGTCTCATATTTAGGCTCTTATTTTGATGATTTAGATTCTTCTGATAAAATTGGGGTTTTGGTGGTCTTCTCTTTCCAGATCCTTTAGGTGATTTGTTAGGGTCTCAACAAATCTTGATGAGTACTTGTAGAGATATACATTCCCTTCTTAGAACTGATTTCATGGCATTCCAGAGGTTTTGGTAAGATATTTCTTCATTTTCATTTGTTTCCAGGTATTTTTTAAATTCTGCTGTGATTTCAGTTTTGAAATATAGTTGTTCAGCACCATTCTTTTTAGTGTCTATGTCTTTGTGAGCTTTGGGGAAATTTTGTTGGTGTTTATTTGCTACCTCTTTATTAGATTGCTAACAAGCATGTTGAGTATCTACGCACCTAAGAAATTATGTAACTTCTGGTGATAAAAAAGAGATTATAGTTGCTAATCTCAAATAATCAAATCAAATTAAGATCAATGGTATACATACAAATAATTATAATCCTGCAATAAATACTAGAATAAACACACAATGAAGAGAAAATAATTTTTTCTGAGTATAGTAGAAATGTTCATAAACGAAGTAATTCATTATCTTCAAAATAATTAAGAGTTATAAGATAAGGTTACTGATTTAAAATGTACTTAGAGTATGACAGATGTTATTTGTACTTGTACAACATAACAAGTAAAACTAGCTTTTCTTATTAAATATTTTTGACATTTTTTCAGAGACAAACCTTTGTTATATGTCTGAATTAGACATGAATAGAATACGATTACAAATAATGTACGTTATGTGCTTATTTAATATCTTTCTATCAGGAGGTAACTCACACCATTATATAAAATTGTGAAAATAAGTGATACTTTTTTCATAATCATAAAGAAAATATGCCTATATTTACTTTATCCACATTGATAAATTTACCACCAGAAATTATTTTTGTTTTTTTGTTTTACTGATTTTTTTTCAATCAAGAATGCTATGAATAGAAAGGTGCAATCTACACTATGACCTTATTATTGTATGAAGTGTTGCCCAATTTTCCAATCATTGTTTTGTAAACATGCATGTGAGAATGTGGGATGTATTAGGTTGGTGCAAAAGTAATTGTGGTTTCAGACCCTGAATTTTAAGTCATTATAACTAAGCTCAAACACATCTTTTTTAATCAAATAGGAACCATTATAATAAACATATTTTTGCTAATGAGAAGTATGTTTGTTTATTCCTTTATCATAAAAACTTGTGCTTTGGAATTTGACAAAATCTTAGAAAGCATTTTGTGTATTGTGCTGGTTGTGGAAGCTTTGTCCCTGTAAAAAGTTGTCAAGATGCTTGAAGAAGTGGTAGTTGGTTGGCAAGAAGTCAGATGAATATGGTGGAAAGGCAAAACTTTGCAGTACAATTCCTTCAACTTTTGAAGCATTGGTTATGTGATGTGTGGCTGTGCTGTTGTGGAGAACTGGGCCCTTTCTGTTGACCAATGCTGGCTGTAGGCATTGCAGCTTTGGGTGCATCTCATTAATTTGCTGAGCATACTTCACAGATATAATGGTTTTACTGGGATTCAGGAAGCTGTAGTGGATGAGACTGGCAGCAGACCACAAAACAGTGACCATCACCTTTTCTGGTGCAAGTTTGGCTTTGGGAAGTGCTTTGGAGCTTCTTCTCTGTCCAACTACTGAACTGGTCATTGCCACTTGTCATATATTATCCACTTTTCATCACATCTCACAATTTGATTGAGAAATTGCTCATTGTTGTGTAGAATAAGAGAAGGTGACACTTTGAAACAATGACTGTTTTTTAATTTTTAATTTTAACTATGTGGGGTACAATTTAGGATTATGTATACAAATGTTCATTATACAGGTACCCTTGTTGATGAGGTGTGCCCCCTACATCCCCTGGGAGTTTCCCACTACTGCCAATCCCTTTCTTATAGTATTATGATAATTGTTCAAGGTCTGTTTATAAGTGAAAACATGTGGTACTCAGTTCTTCGTTTCTATGATAGATCACTTAGTATTATAGATTCTAAGTCCATCCAAGTTGCTGTGAAGTTCACAATTTTGTCCTTTATAATGGCTGTGAAATATTCCATCATGTATATGTACCTCAGTTTTTAATCCAGTCCTCTTTCCATGGGTAGCACGGTGGGGTCCATGTTTTTGCTATTGTGAATAATGCTGCAATAAAAAGGTGTGTGCAGGCCGGGCTCACTGGCTCAGCCTGTAATCCCACACTTTGGGAGGCCGAGGTGAGTGGATTGCCTGAGCCCGTGGGTTCGAGACCCGCCTGGGCAACTTGGCAAGACCTCATCTCTACAATAAATGAAAAAACTAGCCGGGCGTGGTAGTGCACGCCTGTAGTTCCAGCTACTTGGAAGGCTGAGGCGGAAGGATCGCCAGAGCCCAGCAGGTCGAGGCTACAGTGGCCGGGAGCAGCCACTGCTCTCCAGTCTGGGCAACAGAGTGAGACTCCAACTCAAAAATACATACATACATACATACATACATACATAATTTGTGTGCAGGTACCTTTTTCATAGAGTGATTTGTGTTCCTCTGGGTATATTCCCACAAGGGGAATGTGAGTTCATACGGAAGGTCAATTTTTAGAACTTTTACGAATTATCAAACTGTTTTCCAAAGAGGTTGTACTAGTTTACACTTCCACCAACAGTGTAAAATTTGATTTTCAGTCAGCTCATGAGGCATTCACTCATTGAGATTTTTTCACCTTTCCAATTTGCTTCAAAAGCTAAACAGCCAATGATCATAAAAAATATATCTTGACTAAAGATTCAATTTGCATATAGTTCTTAGACACATTTGTATTAATATCATCATCTTTGGTCCTGAAAAAACCTTTGGCACGGACAGAATGGTGCTTATTACCTTCTGTAAAGTGTGGTTCTTCAGCAACTTCTCATGTAGTTATAAGAGGATCAGCTTTGATAATTGCTCTCAATTGGTTGTTGTCATCTTCCAATGGCTGGCCACTACACTCCTCATCTTCAAGTCTGTCATCTTCTTTGCAAAACTTGTTGAACAACCGCTGTATTGTACATTTGTTAGAAGCTCCTGAGCCAAATGTGTTGTTGATGTTGCAAGTTGTCTCTGCTGCTTTACAACCCATTTTGAACTCAAATAAGAAAATATCTCAATTATGCTTTTTCTCTAACATCATTTCCATAGTCTAAAATAAATGTAAGATAAACAGCAAGTAATAAGTCATTAGCAAAAAAAAAAAAATAAAGCAAGGAATGCTTATTAAAATGTCGTATGACAGGACAACATTTATATCAGAATGGATTCCAATATCAAACAGCAAATATCAACAGTGCAAAAACCAAAATTACTTTTGTATGAATCTAATATTTCAATTGTTGGAGATCAGTTGAATTAGTTATTTGGAATGTCATCCCAATGATCATAAAAAATGTTTCTTGACTAAAGATTCAATTTGCATATAGTTCTTAGACACATTTGTATTAATATCATCATCTTTGGTCCTGAAAAAACCTTTGGCACGGACAGAATGGTGCTTATTACCTTTTGTAAAGAAGAGGATGCAGATAATAATAGAGTTTAAAGGATCAGCTCATTGTCACTTAGTGCTGGTAAAAAGTAGATGGATCAGAGTATATAAGCATTTTTAATAAAGAGGACTCAAAAACAGCAATCTGTTGAATTTATTTTGATATGTGAATTAAATGTTAAGGACATTTATTTGTTTATGTGAGCAAATTGAAGTTGAAAATAAGAAACCTTAAAAATGAAAAAATGTAAAATAATTCCTCAAGTTAACAATATACATTTTTTCTAATTTATCTAATCATCTTTTATGTGATTATTTTAAAGCTCTTTCATCTTATATTCTATTTGAAAAATATTTTGTATTAGAAATAGTATAATATTGATAAAATTGGACTTATTACATAGATAAATGTTTAATTATAAATTATTTTGTGAAAAGCACACATCTATACACTTCTGCTTCTTGCAACTGATATGTCAATCAATAAAATTGAATTTTATAGCTAATTCCAAAATTACCTGATTAGAAATAGAATAAACTGGAGAATAAAAAGCACAGTTAAACTTAGTGTGTTATTAAATATCTTCAATTTAATATAATAGTCATATTTAGAGGTAAAATTTAATTCTTAAATTTGCTAGTTAACATCTAGAGTCCTCTTGATTTTATATATAATTACATAAAAACATTCTATATGAAGCCATTAAAAAGACAATTCTCACACTCCAGGAGGTTATATTATAAAATGACTCAGCATATCTAGAAGGGGAGCATTATAGAAATTATAAAAATAAACTAGTTAAGAAAGGTAATACATCTGATACAGGTATAGTCAACTTTTATTATCTTGGGGGAAGATAGAAAATGAAATCCATAGATAATCCTGAAACCTTATTTTTGCACTTGTATTTATTTGATCTGTTCCCCTGCTAAACCTTCAGCAGAGCTGATCACGCAGACACATAGGCTGAAGTGAGTAAACTTGTCTCTCCTTTCCTCTAGACCAGTATGAGGAAGAAGAGAAATGGAAAGAAAGCTGGCAGCAAAGAAAAGAACAAAGAGAACAAGGTCTCTTCATCATTCCCAAAGATATATTCAGATCTGCAGCTCTGAAAGGCTGCCTATCACATTACTAGACTACAAGGTAGTTCTAGCTACCAAATTTGCTTTGTGATTACAAATTTAAAACAGGATTTTGGAATGGCCTCTGAAGTGTTGCCACAATTTGTACTTGATTCTGTTTCACAGTTGAAAAAGCAGCTAAAGGTAATGGAACAAGTTAGACAGAATTCTATTAGTGTTTCAACTTTGCCATTTAGAACTATAGTTTATGGACAAGTATCTTAACTCCTGTGAACCTTGATATCTTCAATACTTAAAATGAGTTTCTATATCTATAGGCATGTTGTTTGGATTAGAACTTATGTGATCTTCCTTACATAGTGTCTTAGACACAGTATCAATTATTATTAGAATAATTAATTAAAGATGAATTGTCTTCCTTTAACAATAATGAGTTACTTGCTTAATTAAAAAAAGAGTGACAAAAAATTTTGCCCAGTTCGGAGATATGTGTACCAGCCACTTCTACCCAAAAATTTGTTAAAAGTTTTTATTGTCTATGGTTTCTTTTTGAAAATAGATCAAAACACACCTATCTGCTTTAATAGATAGAGAATCTACAAACAAATCCATGGTTAAAATAAAACTCTAGGCTAAGATTATGATCCAAGTGTAAGAGTCAAAAACTATTTGTATTTAGTTAAATGATGCTTAGACCTAAACCTTGTAAAGTATTCTGAGTAAGCATGCCAATGTTAGATACATCATTAGTTATCTAAGTTTCATGACTTGTGACTCGCTCTTCCCTTTCAGGTAAATATAAGACTTGCGGGTAAATGATCAATGGCTGAGGTTGTCTTCTCTTAGAGAAAGCATATGAAGAAGCAAGAAGAACAAGCGAAAGGAAGGTATTAGAGAGAAAGGAGACGAAGAAGAAAGGAAGGCGTATGAGAAGTAGAAGAAAGGGAGTCTTATTAATGGAGGGAGCAAATGAGGGAAAAGAAAGTTGGTATGACTGACTCTTTTAAATACCTTAAATTTCTGTTTGCTTTATAAAAGCAGTTTTTTGTTTGTTTGTTCACTTTTAACTAGAAGCCTGACTTTATGGACCTTTCTAGCAAAAGGAAACCTAAAAGTGTGGCTAATAGTACTGATTTTTAATAAACTACAGGCATTGAGGAAAAAAATCACTCATTTTTCTTATAAAATTTTAGGAATGCTTCTTATGAAAACTAAAATAAGTTTTAGTGCATCTAAAATAGGGAAGAGTATATTAATAAGGTAGAGTAAATGCTGGGAATACATTTTTATTTCCCAGGGATACCTTGCTTTCTAAACACTATCAGTACTTACAGATAGGGCATGGATGCTGATTTCCCCCCAAAAAGCATTACTGGAAATGTAGTAATAGAAAAGAAACCCTAAATCAGGGCCAGAGTACACATGTAAGTTGTGAGTTATGAGGTACTGAACCCTTGAGCACAAAATCAATCTCTCCAATAACTCCACTCCCCATGGGTCTGGCACTGTGCCTGACATTCCTGTTTCAGAAATTCCTTTGAGTTACAACATGGCCTTCAGAAAAATCTTTGTTAAATCAAAGTATATGACTTGGGAGGTTTAACAACCCAGAGTCTTATCAGCTTGAATTAGATAATTAGCTGTCAAAAGGAGCCCCTAGAGAGTGAAACATAGGTTAAGTACATTTAATTGAGTGAAAGAACAAATGGGGATAGAAGGATTTTCACAGATCACCGTCATGTTACCATCTGAAATAAGAGTGCACAGAAAGCAGGAGTCTCCGAAGGACTTTGGATATATATGGAAAAGAAACTTACAAAAAGAAAAGATAGCATCAAACAGGCCAAGGTCAGCACAGGGTGGAGAAAGAAGAAAAAAAAACAGCCTATGTTCTGATTTTGGCCTGGACTGCCCCTGGGCCTGGATAAAACCTATTCACTTTTTATCATTGTAATGGCAGGCTATGAAAAGTGGCATGCTAGAGAGTAAAAACCATAAAGCAACAGCAACAATATAACTCCTAAAACAGCCTCTAGTGTAATTTGTAAGGTTAATTAGATTGCAAATCCTCCTCAGGAAGAAAAGCAAACAAAAAGAGCAGAGTTTCAGTTTTCTTGCTAATTTTTTTCTCATATGTTCTTGAAAACTTAAAGAAAAAAGAATGACATATTGCTTTCTAGAATATTATAATTGCATTTTCTAGATATGTTCTCTATTCTTCTATGTCTCTATTCCTCCTACTCATTACTGCTAATTAAACCCCCAAATACCATATATATATATATATATATATATATATGATGTTGGGAAGAGTGTATATATACATATATTTATATACACACTCTGAGAGGTAGAAAGAAAAGGGCGTAGCACTAAGGGACTTCGTTGCCTAAGGAATGACATGATGGTGTGTTCCATAAGATTTCTTTTTGTCTCATTTAGTCTACACTAGATCCTGGAGAAGTCAGACTCCCAGAAATGCTACAGGTACTGACCAAAAAAAAAAAAAAAAAAAAAAAAAAAAACCACAGAAAAATTGGTATTTTTTGCCAAAAGCCACTAAAAAAAGAAACAACCAAAACTGGAAACTTTTAGATAAAA